>JAIFGZ020000013.1:0-191105 GCA_019925245.2 Oryza australiensis
TCTATTAAAACAAGCCTCCATCGTGGATTCAATCTTATTGTTTACGGCGGCAGTAACGGACTCATCCACCGTACTAGCAACAAGTTTTTGAATAGGAATAGAGATGTGATCAACGCTTACCTCGCCACGAGTTACCTTGAGCAGCTCCCGGCTTGATGATGACGCCCGTCGCGCTTTGGTGCAAGATTGATCTAGCACCTCTCGAGTGATCGCTCGAATGTGCTCCTCCATGATTTGGCGAGCCTCCCCATCCAAGTCGTCCAACGAGATGTGGACAACGTTGGATGGCTCCACGTCGTGCGCCGCTCGCTTGGACATGGCGGCGTCGAATCCAAGTTGGAGTCGTGTATACCCTAGCGGAGTCGCAAAAAAATCGTGTTGGCACCTTTTTTGACAAAGGCACGAACACGATCGATTCACCTAAAAATTTACGATGGCTCTTGGTACGGAGTGAAGGGTTACGTGGAAGCTACGCTAGCCGAAAACAAAAATTTCTACCGCGCAAAACCAGAACACTTGCAAGTAAGGGCCGATAGATCGTTACCGATTGGAGTAGAGTGCAATGAATAGCCAATCGTGGCAATCCGATCCGAACAGTGTAGCCGATTCCCTGAGATAGCCGATTCGCCAATCAGCCGATTCAAGTCGTCCGGCCGCGTTCTCACGCCTCGCTCCGATGCGCCCGACCGCAGCCGATCAAGAGCGCGCAACGTAGCAGCGCCTCTACCGGTATCCACACGTCCGGGGACTGAACGCCGTATACCCGTGTGCTAGCACGCGATGCAAGGCTAGGGTTTGGCTCGAAAGTGTGGAGGGTTTCCGTGGAGATTGATCTCGGCAACTTCCGTTGCACGCGATGCAATTGACGTGTCACGCCTCTCCACCCCTCCCTCCATTATATAGAGTTGGCCGACGGGACTAGTGGCCGATTAGGACTCTATTTTGAATCGGATCTCATCCGTATCTCATAGAGTTGGCCGCCCCACACGTCGTAAGCCCATAGGACTCTATCCGATCGGATCCCTATCCGATCGAGCCGTATCCGAGTCCAACTCGAATATCTATTCTATCCCCTTAAGCGTGCGACCCTGTAGGTTCAGGTATACTCGGTTTCGGCTATAGTCTAACTTAGCCGATCGTCGGCTCGAGTCTAACTCAGCCGAATTGTCAATAGCGGCGCCTAGCAAGCACATATTGACACCATAGTATACAAGAATAATATCGGCTCGAACCTGTAATGTGTACACAAATCCCTTTGCCTCACGATACCGTTAAGCTATAGGCAAGATGTGTGCCATCCCTTCAATAGCTTAACCATTCACTCGAACCGTATTGGATTATCCGTCCGTTGATTGACTCCTCAATCAACTTAGCATGGCCATGCATTTCCATAATCCATTACCTCGAGGGGCCCAGAGATATCTCTCCAAAGGAGGGGCAAATTCCATCTTGATCACTCACATCCCACTCCATGTTTCATAGCAAACCCGAAAACTACCTTTATAACTACCCAGCATTTAGAATAGCGTTTGGTAGTCCCAAAGTAGGCTACTACACATGTTGGAATCCATGGTGATCTCGTGTCTAAGGACTTTGTACCAACACTACCCGAGACCAACTAATGGCACATTAATTCCCGTAGTGTCTCATGGTGGGTCTATCCAACAATGTGTTCTCCAACACATATGTCCATGTTTATTGATTTGGTATCTCCATACCCATGATCTATGAGACATGATCATCAATTAATAAATATGCCGATCTTAGAATTATATTTGTTCCAACAATATGACATATGATCGTGGATCGTTTAGAAATAGATTCATACATAAAGAGTCTCATAAATAAGTCACGTACTTATTAATCAATACAAGATGTCTATTTCATGGAACCGAATAACACTTTATTCATTTATACATAAACATTGACGTGATATCCAACATCTCCATGTTGCCTCTAGGGCATATCACTAACAATCTCCCACTTGCACTAGAGTCAATCATGTAAGTATCTAATACCCATTGCTCTTGTGTGCGCCTCATGCTTCGGCCGAGGGAGAGGTTTTGGCGGATCGGCTATGTTGAGATCCGTGTGCACTTTGCATATCTTGACATCACCTCCGTCCACTATCTCGCGGATGAGATGATATCGCCGAAGTATGTGTTTGGACATCCGATGTGACCTCGGCTCCTTGGCTTGCGCAATGGCTCCACTATTATCACAATAGAGAGACATTGGACCAATCGTACTAGTCATCACACCAAGCTCGAAACGAATTTCTTGATCCAAACAACCTCCTTTGCAGCTTCCGACGCAGCAATGTACTCGGCCTCCGTTGTAGAATCAGCAACGTATCCCGCTTGGAACTCTTCCGCCTGACTACGCCTCCGTTCAAGTAACACGAACCCGCATTGCGATCTATAATCATCCTTGTCCTGTTTGGAAGCTAGCATCGGTGTAACCACTTACAACGAGCTCTTCTTCACCTCCATAGACTAGGAACATATCCTTAGTTCTTCTCAAATACTTAAGGATATTCTTTACGACGCCCAGTGACCTTCACCGGATCTCGATCGGTATCCGCTCGTAGCACTCAAAGCGTACGAGACATCCGGGCGTGTACAAAGCATGGCATACATGATGGATCCAATTGCCGAAGCATATGGAACCATACCCATCTTATTCCGCTCATCATGTGTCCGAGGGCACCGATTCTTGCTAAGATTAATGCCATGTGACATGGGCAAGAAACATTTCTTGGAATCATGCATGTTGAACCTTTTCAACACCTTGTCAATGTATGTACTTTGGCTTAATCCAATTAGCCTCTTGGATCTATCTCTATAGATCCGAATGCCCAATATGTATGCTGCCTCCCCTAAGTCTTTCATGGAAAACTATTTTTCAATGAAGACTTGACGGATTCTAGCATAGGGGATATCATTTCCAATCGTAATATGTCATCCACATATAAGATTAGAAATACAATTGCGCTCCCACTCGACCTTTTTGTAAACACAGGCCTCTTCTTCATTTTTGATGAAACCAAACCCTTTGATTACTTCATCAAAACGAATATTCCAACTCCGAGATGCTTGCTTCAATCCATAAATGGATTTCGTAGCTTGCATATCTTTCCGAGCGATTCGGATCGACAAAACCCCGAGGTTGTATCATGTATACATCCTCGCTTAGGTTTCCATTTAGGAAAGCCATTTTGACATCCATCCGCCATATCTCATAATCGAAATATGCAGCAATCGCTAGGATAATCCGAATAGATTTAAGCATTGCGACGGGCGAGAAGGTTTCATCATAATCAACTCCTTGAATCTGTTTAAAACCTTTCGCCACCAATCGCGCCTTATAGATGTGAACATTTTCATCCATATCGGCCTTTTTCTTAAAAACCCATTTACACTCAATGGTTTTGACACCATCAGTGGATCAACCAAGTTCCAAACTTGATTGTCGTACATGGATTCTATTTCGGATTTCATGGCTCCAAGCCACTTGTTGGAATCGGTCCCACCATCGCTTCCTCATAGGTCTTAGGTTCATCGTTGTCCAACAACAATATATCACATTGTTCCGCACTGTACTGTCAGTGCACGACGTGATCTTTCGACCTCCGTGGGTGGTGTATCTACAACCGGTGGCGCAACACTTTGCACCTCCCGTTGTGGTTCCGTGGTCGCCGAAACATTTTCTAGTGTTTCTTGAACTTCTTCAAGATGCACCCTACTCCCACTAACCCTTCTTGAAAGAAACTCTTTCTCCAAGAAGACACCGTGTCGGGCGACAAACACTTTGCCTTGTTCTCGATTATAAAAGTAATATCCCTTAGTTTCCTTAGGATATCCCACAAAGAAGCACTTGTCGATTTGGGTGTGAGCTTGTCGATCGTAAACGTTTTACATAAGCTTTGCATCCCTAAATTTTGAGAAAAGACAAACTAGGGGTTGCCCTGTCCATATCTCATATGGTGTCTTTTCAACCGACTTAGATGGAACTCTATTTAGTGTGAGCGCATGTTTCAAGAGCATATCCCCGAAGGATAACTAAGATCACGTTGGCTCATCATCGACCGCACCATGTCCAACAAGGTGCGATTTCTCCGTTCGGACACTCCGTTCCAATGCGGAGTTCCCGGCGGAGTCAACCGTGGAACAATTCCACAATCTTTCGATGATTACCAAACTCTTGGCTCAAGTATTCCCCTCCACGATCCGATCGTAGAAACTTGATTGTTTTCCCTAAATGATTCTCGTACTTCATTCGGAATTCTTTGAACTTTTCAAAGGATTCGGACTTATGCCTCATTAAGTAGATATAACCATATCTACTAAAGTCATCGGTAAAGGTAATGAAGTATTGATAACCACCTCCGCCGTTGAGCTCATTGGTCCACATACATCGCATGTACGAGTGCCAATAAGTCACTTGCTCTCTCACTATGTCCCGTGAAAGGTGCCTTTGTCATCTTACCAAGTAAACAAGACTCACATGTCTCAAATGATTCAAAATCAAAAGAGTGAAGCAATCCATCCTTATGGAGCTTCTCCATGCGTTTCTTATTTATATGGCCTAAGCGACAATGCGAGATAAATGTGGGGTTTATATCATTAGAGAGTTGCCTTTCGTATTAATGTTATAGATGGGAGACGCTTCAAGATTCAAAACGTATAATCCATTCACCAATGGAGCATGAAAATAGAACATATCTCGAGATATATTGAACAACCATTGTCCATTGATCTAAAATCATATCCTTCCGCTTGCAAACATGAAGCGGAAATAACGTTTTGACATAGTGTTGGAACACAATAACAATTATTCAATTCCAAAACTAATCCCGAAGGTAGATGAAGTGGTATCGTGCCGACAAAGAACCGTAGCAACGCTTGCTCCATTGCCGACGCGGGTTCACCTCGTCCCTTCTCAATCCTCTACTTCTTCTCATTCCCGCAACGATTTGCAAATATGAGCTACCGATCCGGTATCAAATACCCAAGAGTCGTAGGTGAAGTAGCGAGATTAATGTCTATAACATTAATACCGGCGTAAGTCGTACTTTGCTTCTTCTTGAGATCCTCCATGTACTTCTTGCGCCTTTTCCAAAGGGCCTGTCTCCTTGCAAGAGAAGCAAACGGCATCCGATGCCGCCGACCCTTCTTGCCCTTCTTTGCATTGGAGGCACTCGCGATCTCATCGGGAGTTAACTTCCTCTTGGTGCAAAGTTTCTTGACAGTGGTTTGCGCTTTGCCTTCGCATCATCATCACATGATGACCGTTTTTCGGATACTCTCCTCACTGTATTTAGCATCCCATGCAATTCAGCCAAGGTTCTATCCATATTGTTCATGTGATAGTTTAATATGAATGGCTCGAAGCTCGGAGGGAGCGACCGGAGAATCACATCGCAGCCAACTCTTGGCTAAGGGGAAAACCTAGTTTTTCCGGACTCGATATAGCCAATCATCTTTATCACATGCGGACCGACGGGATTCCCTCAACAAGCTCGCACGCAAACAAGGACTTTGAGGTGTTGAACCTCTCAGCCCGAGCTTGGTTCTCAAACATGCCACGCAGTCCCCGAATAATAGTGTGAGCATCGCGCTCTCATATTGCTTCAAGCTCGGGGACATTGTAGCAAGCATGAGACAAACTTATATCTAGGGCATCATTAGTGTGCTTCTCATAAGCCCTCCGTGCATGTAAAGTGGCATTATTTGGCAAATCCTCAGATAGGGTACTTCAAGAACGTACTCCTTACGCTCTTGCTTGAGAACAATTCTCAAGTTGCGATACCAATCCATAAAGTTTGTTCCATTTAATTTTTCCTTTTCGAGAATAGATCGCAAATTAAAGGTACTTGGGTGTAGTATTAGCCGCCATTTATTCTACAAAGAAAAACAAAGTTTAGCACAATGTTTATGTTATGTCTTTTGTTAAACAATTTAACATAAGACTCCCATTACGTATTTTCCACCTTCCCTCTAGGTTACGTATTGGGTCAAGATCCACATGTTAGTTAATTTTCTAGTGAGCTTTGGCATCACCGCTAGAAAATTAGTAACATCGGTAAGCAACTCCTTGCTAATCACATCTCTATGTGACTCTTGTTGTTGGTGTGGCATCTCCATGCCCCGGCCCCAACCTATGCCCCAAGGCCCAAAACTGTTTTGATAGCCTTGTTAAGTAAACCAAATGCTCCCGCCGTATATGTCCGACATATACCCCTCGTGTTATGATAGAGAATGGCACTCGCTTTGGTAGACCCACCATTGACGAGCATAACGGTGACGGGTGCAACATTTGGAAGGGCATCATTACTACTTAATTTTGTGAGGGATGCTATCCTATCAAACAAACATATCACATATATGAAAGCAGGTAGAATAGCATGAAATAGTATGGCCCCCTTCACATGGTGATCTCCATCTCTATGCGGTGCACGGATCTCCATCTTCATCACCGTTCTTTCGAGTGCCGAATGCTTGATTTCTTCAAACTAAGCTACTACTATAGAAGCTCTAATTGAAGATTGCATCGACTCGCAGTCGTGAAAGAATATTACAAGCGTTGCACGTATGAAAGAATATTACAAGGATTGCACATATGAAAGAATATTACATGCATCACATGCATCTCATACATACAATAGGGCCATACCATCTCAAAGCATTCTCTGCAAAAACAAGTTAGGCGTAGAAACGTTTTCTACTTATCGCAGAGATACGGCATCGAGACGACCTATAAGGGGCAGCGCCGGAACACCACACGAAATTCATAGATCCAATCTATGAATTCGCTTACGAAACCATGTCGGCATAATCATATTATGCCGTCCCGATACACTATCAAGGGAGATGGTTTGCGTAGGCGCGAGGCAACTAACAAGATCGGACTACGAGATAGCTTCGCATAATCACATTATACCGTTCCGATACACTATCAAGGAACACTATCTCGAACCCAACTCAAACCGAGTTATATGGAAATTGCTTCGACGTAATCACATTACGCCGTTCCGATACACTATCAAGGAACGCAATTACCATTAACTCTCCTCAACGATCCCGTAAAACCGATTGATCTAATCAACCCGTGCAAAACTTGTTCCGATCCAATCTAAAACCCGAACTAAGCAAGATTAGCTCGATACCACCGAAGGGTTACGTGGAAGCTACGCTAGCCGAAAACAAAAATTTCTACCGCGCAAACCAGAACACTTGCAAGTAAGGGCCGATAGATCGTTACCGATTGGAGTAGAGTGCAGCGGAATAGCCAATCGGGCAATCCGATCCGGAACAAGTAGCCGATTCCGGAGATAGCCGATTCGCCAATCGCCGATTCAAGTCGTCCGGCCGCGTTCTCACGCCTCGCTCCGATGCGCCCGACCGCGCCGATCAAGAGCACGCAACGTAGCAGCGCCTCTACCGGTATCCACACGTCCGGGATCGAACGCCGTACACCCGTGTGCTAGCACGCGATGCAAGGCTAGGGTTTGGCTCGAAAGTGGGGAGGGTTTCCGTGGAGATTGATCTCGGCGACTTCGTTGCACGCGATGCAATTGACGTGTCACGCCTCTCCACCCCTCCCTCCTTTATATAGAGTTGGCCGACGGGACTAGTGGCCGATTAGGACTCTATTTTGAATCGGATCTCATCCGTATCTCATAGAGTTGGCCGCCCCACACGTCGTAAGCCCATAGGACTCTATCCGATCGGATCCCTATCCGATCGAGCCGTATCCGAGTCCAACTCGAATATCTATTCTATCCCCTTAAGCGTGCGACCCCGTAGGTTCAGGTATACTCGGCTTCGGCTATAGTCTAACTTAGCCGATCGTCGGCTCGAGTCTAACTCACCGACACCTGTCATACGGCGCCTAGCAGCACATATTGACACCATAGTATACAAGAATAATATCGGCTCGAACCTGTAATGTGTACACAAATCCCTTTGCCTCACGATACCGTTAAGCTATAGGCAAGATGTGTGCCATCCCTTCAATAGCTTAACCATTCACTCGAACCGTATTGGATTATCCGTCCGTTGATTGACTCCTCAATCAACTTAGCATGGCCATGCATTTCCATAATCCATTACCTCGAGGCCCAGAGATATCTCTCCAAAGGAGGGGCAAATTCCATCTTGATCACTCACATCCCACTCCATGTTTCATAGCAAACCCGAAAACTACCTTTATAACTACCCGCATTACGGAATAGCGTTTGGTAGTCCCAAAGTAGGCTACTACACATGTTGGAATCCATGGTGATCTCGGGTCTAAGGACTTTGTACCAACACTACCCGAGACCAACTAATGGCACATTAATTCCCGTAGTGTCTCATGGTGGGTCTATCCAACAATGTGTTCTCCAACACATATGTCCATGTTTATTGATTTGGTATCTCCATACCCATGATCTATGAGACATGATCATCAATCAATAAACATGCCGATCTTAGAATCATATTTGTTCCAACAATATGACATATGATCAGGATCGTTTAGAAATAGATTCATATATAAAGAGTCTCATAAATAAGTCACGTACTTATTGATCAATACAAGATGTCTATTTCATGGAACTGAATAACACTTTATTTATTTATACATAAACATTGACGTGATATCCAACATATCCATGTTGCCTCTAGGGCATATCACTAACACGGAGTTGCCAACCACTTTAATCTAGCAAGAACTAGAACAAAGTGGGTTTTGTAGATCAAATCGGCTAGCGGAACCGATTTAGATGGATATACTGATAACTACTCGTCTCGTGAGCAAACGAGAGGTTTTCGGGACAAACCTACAAAGGGATGTCGCACTCTCACAGCGGCGGTGAACGGTTTACGGCGCAAACCGACAAAGATGGACTAAACTAGGGCAAAGTAGAAAATATTGAAAAAAAGATTCAAGTAGATTCATTATATGTTGTGTTGGTTGCTATTACAATTGAACCGGCCTTGGCCCTTATATAGGGTTGGTCTTGCCCTCCACAGGCCCTTCTCTACGTTCAGTTCGGGATAGACATGTTTGAAAACCTGAGATACATCGTATGGAGAAAGGAAACCCGAATACCGACGAAGTCGTCTAGGTTTCGGACTCTGCCGGTCAGACCGGCCACATGCCTTCGGTCTGACCAGCCCCACTGCCCGGTCTGACCGGCCTATACACGGCGGTCAGACCGGCCTCTCCGAAGGAAACCGACAGATTTTCAAATATTGGCAATCTTCTCTATTTTGATTCCTAGGTACCAATTTTGAGTGTAAACAATCTCGATCGACTAATTTCGAACTATGTACATGTAGGATACTATATCCAATTTTGTGCCTAAAAGCTTCGACGGGATTAGAGAAGAGATAGTGGAATTTATTGTCCGTGACATAATACATTCCAAAGGAATGTGTAGATTATAGGGTTAAAGTCCGGGACAGGATAAATTTTTTTTAACATTTTAAAATTAATGTCAAAGACATGTAAATATGTAACACTTATGATATTATTAAATTAAAATTGTCAAATATGCTTTATACTTGCAATGTGAAATATATGAATAATGGATGTGTATGTGAATATATATTATTAGATGTATGTGAATGTATGTGAATGTCAGATGTAATATATCTATATTTCTATCATTTTTAGAGTGGACATGGCTAACAAACGCCTGAGGCTAGCCAAAAAAGAGAATAGTTTTTTGGGAAAAAACTCATCGGTGATGGGTTTTAAATTAAGCCCAATAAAGATGTTAGTCATCAGTGATGGGTTTAAGTTAAAGCCCGATTGAGATGTTAGTCATGCGTGACGGACACTAATTAAGGTCCGTTTGAGATTATATCATCGGTGTCGGGCCCTTATTTGATTGGTCTGATGGGTCAAACATATCGATGACGGCTGTAATTTAGGCCCAACAAAGATAAGTATATCGGTGATGGGTTTTTGTCTGACAGAGATGACTTCTCACAACACTGACCTTTGTGTCGTGACGAATGCTATACCCAATACAAATGAGGGTTGCCGTTTGATTGAGATAAAAATAACCGTTATAGTGTAAGTACCACGTTCCTTGCATTTCGGTCATTTTGAATGGTCCTTACGACATGCATGCACTCTCGTACATCTAATTGACAAACCACAAGAGCCAACATACTAGCACCGACATATGACCGAAAATTTGACCCGGTCAGTACGTAGATGAGTTACGAATAGCGACGTAGAAATTGACAAGAAATTAGTAATGAGGACCCTGTCTATTTACACACGCTCTAATTTTGCGGCATGTTTGAAAACAGAGTCATCTTTGTGTTCGATAGAATTTAGTAGTTCATTTTGGCGACCGGCTGTGTTTGAGAGGGCATGATTGAAGAAAATTGAGGATAACGATTAACACATGATTAAATGAATGAGTATATTAATATTTGAAAAAAATAAATTGATATAAGTTTTTAAAATAAAATTTTTATATAATTTTTTAACAAAACATATCAATTTGGAAAACGTGTGGTTGAAAAATAAGGAAATTTCTCACCATGCGTAGCTCACTAGAACGCTGCCTGAGGCCAATTAATGGCGATAATGAACAGTTAGTACCGCAGCTTGGAAATTTCAGCGAGGCCATCTAGAGCCTGCAGCGGGAGCATTTGCAGATTTGTGCCGAGAACGTACCGTCAGAAATTTATATTACCTGCAGGTATACGCGTTCATTGTGGTCATCAGAAATCACTTCACAGAACGAAATCATGTTGGAAGTTCTCCTTCTTTTCTTTTGAAACGAAATCATGTTGGAAGTTCTGCCGTGTCTGCAACAACAGCAGCGCGCATTCAGGAACAAATCATGCCCAGCTTGCTGTCTGATCTGTTCATCTTCATACTACCATATCTTAATTAGGATTCCATGTTGTATTTAAATTTCTAGCCAGAGCGGTTGATCGATCGACGAATTACCCGCAAACAAACGCCGTCTAAAACGCCAGCCTATAGCTTGAATTGAATCAATAGCTCAGGAAAATACCTCGTCATCATCTTATGGATGGTCGAGAGATAGCCCAGTAAAATTAATTTACCAACCCTTGGTCGCTGTCCTCCCCTGTACAAAATTTCAAGGGTAGTTAGATGAAGAACGCGAAACCAATTCAGTCAATCAAATAGTTTATCTGGTAATTACATTGTCATTGCCATGGAATGAGCTGCATGAATAATGATTCAACTTGATATTCAAATTACGTTGCATTAAAAATTAATTAACTACTAAATTAATTACAGCACTGAAATAATATATATTCAGATACATACATACATAAATATATGTATATATATGCGCTAAAACACCCTTTAAATGTGTAATAACTAAAACGCGTCTCTCATATAGTCTCAAATATCTGGTAATAAAAATTTTAATGTTAGACTTAATATGAAAGATTTGTAATAATTGCATATTTCAATAACAAATTTATTAATACTAGGTATGTTTTTAATTATAACACATCTCGAGTGCAGTGTAATATGTCTTTATATATCAGTTATGTGAGAATATATAACCCGTAAAGTAAAACATTTAGTATGTATATAAGGAGTGAGAGGTGCGTATATACGTGAATGCCTACATCAGTAAGTTCCTTTCCATGCCTACGAAAATCCCTGATTGCCTCAAGAGCTAATAAAAAATAACATATAGTTCCAATTATCATTCACTATGGAATTGAGCAATTTTGTCTAGTGACCGAGTGTTTGCCGAGTGTATTTCATCGGGCACTCGGCAAACCCTTTTTTGCCGAGTGGGTACTCGGCAAACCCTTTTTTGCCGAGTGGGTACTCGGCAAAAAAACACTCGACAAAATATCATGTTTGTCGAGTGCTTACACTCGGTAAATTGGGTTGTTTGCCGAGTGCCTACGTAGGCACTCGGCAAACAACCCAATTTGCTGAGTGTTTTTTACACTCGAAAAATTTACAGAGCTACATTTTAAATTTCTTAACCGCAAAACTAAAAAATAAAAAAATACTTTGTCATGTGCCCTAGATCTGGCACTTGGCAAAGAGCCTCTTTGTCGAGTGCTCGAGATCTGGCACTCAGCAAAGGGTGAATCCACCAGCATATGATAACTAGAGATACAACCCTTCTCTTTCACAAGAACATGTTGGGTGGATTGGCTAGGGAGTGAGGTGGAGGGGTGCACACATGAGAGGTCGCGAGTTTCACTCCCATGAAAGATAATTTTTCAGATAAATTTCTATGTGGTTGGTTTGGGCCAGCTATGTTGGGTCCAAGCCTAGTTGCTTGCTTGGATTGCATCCATTTTTTTTGGCTTTATTCTTTAAAAAAATCGGATTATAAACTTTGCCGAGTGCCTTCCGGCACTCGGCAAAGTCTTTGCTGATTGTTCGACGGAAAACACTTGGTAAAGTCACCTTTGCCGATAAAAGATTTGTCGTGTTCTTTTTATCGAGTGTTACACTCGACAAACCTTGTGCCAAGTGTATTTGGGCCTTTGCCGAGTGCCTAGGCACTCGGCAAAGCCGTGGTTTTCTGTAGTGATTAATAACGGCTCCTCACAAGGAAATATAAAAATATATGTATGCAATAGCACCAACTGATCGATTACCTCTTCCTAAATATATATCTGAGGTTGAAATCATAAATTAAGTAAGATGGCTTCTAACACGGGCAGACAGAAGAGAATCACCATCTTCCATGACTATTCCAGCGTATTTCATACGAACATTGATTGTAAATTACCTTAGGGTTAAGCATACTAGCCTATATAAGCCGCTCATATACATAAGCCAAAATGACAGAGCTCCAAAAGGCTAGCAGAAAAATCACACGAACACCTTACCAATTAACGATATAATTGATTGAGGTTTTCTCCAAGATCCTTGAAAATGGATCAGAACATAGCCAACGCATCGGGTATATTAACTTCCAAACTTATGTGCATAGTGTTTACATGCATTTGCTCTAATCATGCCTGTATTTATATATGTATTGTTCATGCAGGGACTCAGTACTACCTATAATCTTAGCATGCCTGTATTTATATGTGTATTGTTCATGCAGGACTCAGTACTAACTATAATCTTAGCATGGGCGGCGCCAGACAACCTGAAGTGTATGAACATCAGACGAATGGGCAGCAAAGGACAAGTGATCCTGGTTAGTTCTCTGATTTAGTAATCAATCTAATTAATTATATCGTTATAAGAAAACATGGGCAATTAATTCACCCTCCACTTTGTTTCAAATTAACTATAAATTTGAATGTATATAAATCATGTTTCTTTTGCTTGTGTTGTTTTCTTGGCTGGGAATATTTTCCTTGTGGTTAGGAAGGATTTCTTTATGTAATATTGTTAAATATAAATGACTCGACGCAAGCACATAGACAAAGGCGACCGATATAAATAAAGTTCACGAGATAATTTTCTTGATCATAGCAAGAACTGCACTATGCACAATTATCCACTGAAAATCTGTCGACAATGGCCACATACAATACCAAACTATCCATTGGCATAGTTTCTGACGGATAACAGTAGTTTGAAAGCAATCCCACTATAAAGGTTCAGTTTCCCACTTTCTCCTAAAAGTCAGTACTTTAAATACACATAAATATCATACCAAAAAATTATAATTTCAAATGTCTAAACTGATCGTGTGTTACTGGAAACTTTGGCCCTAGGCTAGCATCCCCGGAACCAAGTTATTATACATACAACTTCCATAGACAAGGTTAGCACAGAAATTTCGGTAACTTTTGGTCACTGTATCAACTCAGGATCACTCAGTCATATTCATGGAAATCAGGATTTGAAACCCTACTATAACATTCCTTATGTAAAGGCACTTTTTTAGAGGTGACACTACTGGAGAAACAATTTTTTTATGCGGGCCGAAAGACATCTTCTCGTGCGGAAGGCTGCCCGCACGCGCGAAAAGGTCTGGGAAAAGACCATTTTCGCGTGCGGGCGACCCAATCACACGGAAAGATCGATTATCCCGTGTGGTCGGCTTAAGCGGCCCGCACGGAAACATCGATTATCCCGTGCGGTCCACTTTACCCGATCACACAGGATAATCGATCTTCCCATACGGTCCGTTAAGTCGACCGCATGGGAAGATTGCCTCCCGTGCGCTTTATTTTATGTGCAAAGCTCTCTCTAGCTAGTGTCCTCTCTTACCCTCTCTCCCTCTCCTCTCTGTCCTCTCTCTCCTCTCCTTTCTTTCTCAGTAATATTATCGGTCGATTGATCAGATGCGCGCGTATATATATATTTCGCAAGAGAAAAAAAGACATTTAATTATATTATTTCCTCATAAAAGATATAAATATACACATCATGTATGTTTATATACATATCAAGTTTTGTCTTGCAAATTACAGTAGTCTTGCAATTTACAGATGGTCTTTTTCCCACTACCTAAGTCTTTTAAATTTATCGTTCGTCGCAAACTCGCTCTCCGGATCGTAGAAATCGCCCAAATGGTTGCAGACATCGTGACGGATGAAGCGAAAAATATCTGCAACCAAGTTGAGCATTGTTCGATTGTCGAACCGGTTGCTACAACTAGAACGAACTCGATCTGTTTAAGAAAGAATACACATAGATACGATTAGAAAAATTATACAAGATCAATCTTAACGTGTAGAAAGATATTTTCTCTGAACTTACTTGTTCAAACTTTGTAATGTACCTCCCGTAGATTCTTAGCATCTCGCACACGTAGTAGCCGCATAGGCTAGTGCATGGTGGTTGCTTATAACACTGTGTTGAATAAAATTGTATACATACGTCAATAGTTGAAATTAAACATAGTAAAATGTTGACATATAGCGGGCATATAATTATCGGCCATTGTGTCTTCACCAGAAGCTTCTTCTTTTTTGGATCCTTAATCGGTCCACCGTTTCGTACATAATATGTGTGCCCTCTATGTAGACAAAGTAATTGCTTTAGTCAATTGTTTATTCGAGTGTAACAACAGACAAAACTTATTAAATGGTACATGATAGTACTTACAAATTTAACAAGATGAGGAACTCTTTGAATGATTCCTCCTTGTAGTGTCTTGGATCAAGCAATACGGCCACGTGGTCCCGCGGATATACCAGAAAAAGTATGTAATAATTGCTGCGATAGAAGAGATATGTTAATTTTAGGTGATATCGTAGTAAAATATTGGTTGTTCGGAAGAATATTACGTACCGCAGCCCATAAGGGACCATGAGGACATTTTTGTCTTTGTGCTCCAGCATAGCGTGGCCCAAGTAGAATGGTACCGTGATCATATTCTCCTTGTGCATTGCTTTGATGGTCGCGTCTCTTTGGGACTTCGTTTTGCCTTTGAGTGCATCGCAATCTGCACGAATATGAACCTCGTGTTCCATCAAGCATATCCTTGTTGGGTTAATGTATCCAACTGGATAGTTGGTCTTTGACGCGTCTTGAAATTACATCCTAAGGAACACAGCGGGTAATTATTCAGAAGTTAGTTTGCAAATGAATTCATTAATGATATTAAGTGCGATTGATACTTACAGGCAAAACGCAGCAACGAGATTTATATTCATTTTTTTCCATCTTCAATAAAGCGTGAAGGTCGTTGAAATCGATGACCAGCATCCTATTTGGGCCACTGGTGAAAACGTTATCCGGGACCTTCACGGTAATCATGCTGAGCCCCATTCTGGACGCCTTTAGGTACCAGTCGTGCATTAGCCTTATTTCCCATGGCATGTCTTCCATGACGTGCCACGGTAGGAACGGCTTGACATACTCGTACTTTGTTGGCACTTCGTCCGAAGTCCAATTTTGCAGGTCCTCTGCTTGATTTTTCACCGATTGTTGTGACTCTGACAACTTTGGTGTCTGATCCTGCTTCTTGTCAGCCGACGATCTCCCCCTGAAAGCCTGGAACACTAAGTTTCGCTCGTCTATGGCTATTACTTCCTTACCATAGGTTGATCTAACCATCTTTGGGATAAGATGACGAGCTTCAAGCTTGCTCGGACTTGAAAGACTTGTTATTTTCAGAAGAGGCCTTTGAGGTACCGCCAATGCTGCTTGTGGTGTTAGAGGAGATTGGTGAATATCTTGGACATCCGTTGGAGGTTGTTTTGCGACGACTTCAGGGGCTGACAGCTTTCGTGAATCAGGACCTTTATCCTTAGGGGGGAGCGAGGTGGGGAAGGAGGCCGATTAGGTGGCGAATCTAGCCCTGGTGGAGAAGGCGGTGCAGGCGCAGCAGCAATCGAGGAACCGGCTCGATTGGGGTTGCTAAAGGTGGACCGACCAGAACAACAAGTCTAGTACTTTAAATATGTAATTAAAGATACATATATTTACAACATGTCTGAGGAGAGGGAAGAGGAGAGAGGGAGATTAGAGATGAGAGATGAGAGACCGAGAAGAGGGAGAGGAGAGAGGGAGATTAGATTTGTAGGTCGTTCGGTACGAAAATCCTAAAATCTAAAATATAACCTAAAATCTAAAATTCATAAAAAATATTCACATGAACTATTTCACATCAACTAGTTCACATAAAAAATTCACAGCAACTATTTCACATAAAAAATTCATCAAAAAAAATAACAATCCATTTTACATTTCCATCAAAATTAACTATAATTCCATCAAATAAATAACAGTCCATTTTACAATCAATTTACAATAATAACAGTCCATTAAAAATCCTAAAATAAACAGTCCAATCACAATCCTAAAATAAATATTCCATTTACATTCCATAAATCATCTAAAATAAAAAGTCCATCATATTTTCTAGACCAAATTCCAAAATAACTCTCTACAATTTATCCATCACAAACTTTACCATCTATCCAATATTTCATCTAACATTCATACATCACAAAAATAAATTCATCCATCCATCCTTCACGACATCAATTCAAAATTCATCATTCAAATATCACGACAATATATGCACCTATATGCTAAATATATCCATACATCCATCCATCACGGTATATATCCATCCATCACGGCATAAAAAATAAATCACGGCATATATCCATCCATCCATCCATCCATCCGTCCTATATGCTAAATCATGGCTTCCATCCTATATGCTAAATCATGACATCCATCCATCCATCCATCAAAAAATAAATCACGGCATATATCATCACAACACGTACATTCAAATCCATCCATCAAAAAATTCATCATAGCACGGCATGTCTCACCTGTGGTTGTGGTGAAGGGCGTGGCCTCGGCGTCGGTGAGGAGGAAGGGCACGGCGTTTGAAGGGGCCTCAGCGTCAGCGGTGGTTGACGGTGTCGGGGAAGGGCGCGATGCTGTCTTGGGGTCTCAGGGAAGGGCGTCGCGCGCTGTGGAGGCGGGGTAAGGGCCGATCGGTCTTGAGGCGACGCGGTGAGGCCGACGGTGCTATGAGGCCGAGAGAGAGAGGTGGCGCCGAGAGAGAGAGAGAGGTGACGAGGGCGAGGTGGCGGGCAAGGCCGGCGGCGCGATGAGGCTGGCGGCGCGGTGAGGCCGGCGGCGCCAAGAGAGAGAGGCGTCGCGCGCGGCGGCGGCACCGAGAGAGGCGGCGCGGGGAGACGGCGAGGGTGCGGCGGCGGTTGATGGTTGCTCGGGTGAAATTTTGGCAGCCTGGTGGCGTAGATCCGGAATTCACCGGACTTAGAATTTTCGGGAGCCGCGCGCCATTATATAGGCGACGATTATCCGTGCGGGTGGCTTAACGGCCCCCGGAAAATCATCTTTTCGTGTCGGCCGCTTAAACCGTCCACACGGGAAAATCATCTTTCCGTGTGGGCGGTTTAAGCGGCCCGCACTGAAAGATTATTTTCCCGTGCGGGCCGTTAAGCCACCCGCATGGGATAATTGCCCCCATTTTAATAATTTAAATTCACCAAATATTAAATTTAAATTAATCAATGTAAATTCACCACATATTAATATAATTAAATAATGTAAATTCATCGCATATTCTAATGTAAATTTATCAAATATTAATTCATCACATAGAAATATCAATTTCATCACATAGAAATATCAATTCATCACATAGACCCACACATTTGCTCGTAACACCATAAGTTTGATACATTCGCTCACAAAAACATATTATACACAAAAAACAAACTAGCGTTTCACAATTTTTTGGATTAACATCCTTCCGCACGGAGGCAAACTTTGATTCGTCGAGGACACTCTCAATGTGTTTCATCCGCATAGGAAGATCAGTGAATAACAAAATGGCGTTGTATTGATTATAATTGGACGCATCTTCAATGTTGTCAATACCAATGATGTGTTGCTTGCCCGATACAATAATATCCATCTTTTCATCGGAAGGATCCTTCACATAAAAAACTTATGCAACACGCTCGGCAAGGACTCATGGATCATCCTTGTGTCCAATTTTACTCTGTTCAGCACACGTAAATCCAAATTTATCTACTGTGTTGTCTTTCACCCATTGGCATCTGAGAACAGGGATCTGAATGTTTAAACCGTAGTCAAGTTCCCATATTTCTTGTATGATTCCATAGTATGATTTCCTTTGCCCCTGTTGCGTCCAACGCTTCGACACGAACCCCACTATTCTGCGCTGAGCTTTTCTTGTCTTTGTTGTTTGTGTAAGAAGAATATCCGCTAATGTCATACCCTTGCCATGAGGTCACAACGCTTGTTGGGCCAGCTACAAGTCTTCCTATCGTTTTTTCCTCGAGCGATTCACCAGACGGTAGCTTTTGATCCTTTAGCCATTGGGGAAAAGTGCGCTTCTGTTCTTTCGAAACCCAATCGTCGGATTGCCCAAGATTGCATGCTCGGATCTCGAAAATGTGTTGCTCAATGTAGGGTGCAACGATGGCGAGTTGTTGAAGAACACTGCTGTGTGCATTTGATACCGCTTTGTAATCGTTGTCGTAGAAGCATTTTCTTCCCACAGTACCCTTCCCAGATAACCTTCCATCATGTTGAGGCACCGGTATCCCATGGGGTTGGCATCTTTCATATAATCTAGGCAACATTCGACAGCCTCCTCAGTTGTCTAACCCTCTATCATCGAGCCCTCCGAATGAGCACGATTACGGACATACCCTTTCAGAACAGCCATGTATCGCTTGTACGCCCACATTTGATGTAGGTATAGAGGACCAAGTTCAATAATTTGAGGGACAATATGAACAATGAGATGTTCCATCATGTCGAAGTACGATGGAGGAAAAAACATCTCTAGCTGGCAAGCTGTCTTGACTGCGAATTTCTGAAGGGGTCCTAATTCTTCTGGATCAAAAATTTTCTGTGATACTCGATTAAAAAAATAGCATAGCTTTGTTATCACTATCTTGGTGTGCACTAGTTTCACCGCCCTTATAGTGATAGGGAGGAATACCGTAAGCATCTTATGACAGTCATGAGCGTTGTATCCAGAAATTGACAAATCTTTCATTGATACTATTTTCTGGATATTCGATGAGAATCCAGTCTGCACTTTCAATCCACGAAGACATTTACAGAAAGTTTTTTCTCTTCTAGTGTCATTGAGTAGCATGCCGGTGGAATCTCAATCTTACCATTCGTTAGCTCTATCGGGTGGAGATCTTTCCTTATGCCCAAATTAACCAGGTCGTTACGTGACTTCAACCCATCCTTTGTTTTACTATGGATGTCAAGTAAAGTCTCGATGGTGCTGTCGAACACGTTTTTCTCGAGGTGCATGACATCGATGGCATGACGAATCTCCAGGTCATTCTAGTACGTCAGGTACTTGAAAAAGATTGAATGTTTCTTGAAGGGTAGTGTGTTTTCTATCACTTCTTTCTTTCTCTTGCCTGAAGTTGTCATTCCCTTGCCGAACACGACCTTTATGTTCTTTGTCAGCTTGAACACCGTGGAACCATCCTTTGCTTGGGGGGCAGTACCTTCCTCAACAGTTTTGTCAAAAAATGTAGCCATCGCACGATACCTATGCTTCTGTGGTAAGAAACAACGATGACGCATGTAAACTAACTTTTTTGACGAGGTTAGGTATATGTACGATGTGTTGTCCAGACATATCAGATATCCGGTCTTTCCTTTAATCTGTCCTGAGAGGAAAAATTTTGCTGGTAGATCATTTATAGTAACGAATATGATAGCACGCAGAGTAAAATACTCCTGGCAGTATGCATCAAACAATCGTAGACCCTCTTCCCACATTTCTTTCATATCCTCCATCAAAGGTTCAAGAAACACATCTAGGTCGATGCCAAGCTGTTTTGGCCCTTGTATAAGGATAGTCAACAAAATATACTCTCGCTTCTGACATAACCATGTCGGAAGGTTATACATGGTGAGCAGAACATGCCAAGTGATGTGCGAGCTGCTTAGGTCACCAAACGGATTCATTCCATCCGTGCTCAATGCAAACCTGACATTTCTCGGATCATTTGCAAATTTTGGGTGCTTCGAATCAAAGTTTCTCCATTGTCAAGCATCGGCGGGATGTTGAATCATACCATCCGTATTTTGACCCTCTTGATGCCATCTCATCAACTCGGCGTCGGTGGGGTTCGAGAACAATCACTTCATGTGATCTGCTTTCACTGGCAAGTACCACATCACCATGGCTGGAATCTTTTTTCCTAGCTTGACCAATGCATTTGGTTCGACAATATCACTATCGGCGGCACTGTTATCCTTTTTGTACTTACTCGCCCCACAAGTTGGACACTTGTCCAAGTTAGTGTATTCCTTGCGATAAAGTACACAGCGATTAATACATGCATGGATCTTTTCCACACCAAGTGATAATGGATATATCAGTTTCTTGGCTTGATAGGTGTTAGCTGGCAACAAGTTAGGCTTAGGAAGCATAGCTCTCAGGAGACCCATCAAGTCGTTGAAACTAGTATCAGACCATCCGTGCCTGGCCTTCAATCTAAGAAGTTCTAGCACCGATCGCAACACTGTATAATCCATGTCACATCCCTTTGATTGATCGTACAAAAGATCTTTCACTGATTTCTGCAACGCCTCCCAATTGTTTAAATCTCTTGCTTTCTCTGTTAGGACCTCTGGTTCAGCGTGCCGCAACATATCCTCAAGATCAAGATCAATATCAATCTCTGCATCGTCAAAACCAGAGCCGCCAAAATCACCCGTCATTTCACGGGACATGTCTTCAATTATAAAATTCTCTGCCTCATCGAACCAAATATCAGGAATCTCTTCCGGATGGGCGACTTCCCCGTGATAAGTTCAAATTGTGTATTTCTCCACAAATCCACGCTGAATTATGTGTCCAAGAATTACATTCGGATCTTTCCACATCTTCTGATTCTTGCATCCACGCAAGGACAAAAAATATCATTCATGTTCTCCCTCAAAGCGTGTGCCTTGGCCTTATCAATAAATATTGATGCTTCTCTCATGAACACCGGATGAGTTCTCCGTGTCTCATACATCCATCTCCGATCCATCTAAAAATTCATGCATAAATTAATATTATATTGCTAATGTTTTCTAAATAAATAAATTAAACTTAAATCCTACTTTATAACTAAAACCTCATTCACAGCAAATAATAATACTGAGATAAAATTAGGTACCAAAAAAATGGTTCAATAAAAAACAAAATATTTGACCTACAAATTACAAAAATAGCTCAAAATGACAATTCAAATAAGTTTAAATATCTTCACATTTAACCGATGAAATTTTACAAAAACGGAAGCAAATGAAAGAGATGATCAAACACGTTACCTTCTATATTAATTTCAATTGAAGATTTCAAGTCTAAAACCTCCCACCAAAAGAAATTGCCTATTATTGGAGAGAGAAACCAAGTTAAAAAAGTTTAAATATCGTCGCATTCAACCAATAAAAATTTTTAAAAATAGAAGCAAATGGAAGAGGAGATCAAGTATGCTTCCTTTTGTATTGATTCCAATTAAAGAATTCAAGTTGAAAACTTTCCCCCTTATAATTGCCCCTTTTTGAGAGAGAAACACCATGTTAAATGTGGCACTGTCGGGTTGGTAGCTGTTTCATGGTGCATCATCGTGTGCGGTCCATTTAACAGCCCGCACAGGAAAATGCATTATCTCATGCGGGTCCTTAAGTGGATCGCATGGGATAATACACCATTATCCTGTGCGGGCTATTATGTGGGCCGCATGGGATAATCGCATTATCCTGTGCGGTCCACTTAAGCGACCGCACGGGAAAATAGGCCGTGCGGTTGCTTAAGTGAACCGTACGGGATAATGCATTATCCCGTGCGGTCCAACAACTAGCCCCTTGGGACCAGTTTTTCCAGGCGCGACCACTTATGACCCGCCTGAAAACTATTGGGGCCTTGTGAGTAAGTTGAGAATTGCCTCTAAAATTAGGACTTTTATTGTCTCAAGACACATTAATTTAGACACATATTAAAAATCGATCACATGCAATACTTTTGTCTTAGAGTCACTTTAGAGACAGTTTCAGCATATTTTACGAATTTTATTTAGATGTATCTTATTGGCACCTTATAATTTGTCTCATATGTAAAGACTTTTTTTATGCATCTTAACCTCTTAGAACTTCTTTTGTGGTTAATTTATGCTACGAAACAAGATATAAGTAACATGAGGCACATAGAACAAGTAATCAAATTATGAAAATGCTTCTACTCTCTTATAGAAAAACATTAAAAAATGCTGCAAGGCATAAAGACATTTTTATAAATATCTCTCCATTTTCTAGTGAAAATACACTAGATGGCACTTATAATTAACTTATACTACAGATTACAAAGTATTTTTAAAATACCTCGATAGTATCAGAAACTCTATAAGTCATTTTGTTATGAGTTATATTCTGCATTAGTACTGTATTATTACTCTGCAACAATACTAATTCAGTTTTACCTAAACATGAAGCATATGGAGGTCTCATCACGCCAGTCGCAACACCGAGCTGTTGGAACACACAAGTAAACATGTTTCCTGCAAACCCTTCAACTAACCAGGTTAATGGATATGGAGGCCAAACTGGAACTTCGAACGGTTTCCTTTTTCATCATCTCATAATCATCATTAAATATCAATTTGTTTTTATCTGCAAACTATTTTTCATTTGTGCAGGCACTACGAATCTACGGGCAAATTCAACAAATCGGCAAAATTGAGGTTATCCAGTTGTTGCTGGTGCAAGCCCAAGAACTCAACATTATATGCATACAAGCTCACTACCTAAAGCTCGTGTGAATAAATAAATGTGTAATATATAGGAGCTACAAATAAAGGTTAATTATGAAAAAATTTCTAGACCATGCATATAGATGTATTTAGTATATATACACACAATAAAATGTGTACTCATCCATATCAGGATGTATATATCAACCCCTGATGCACATGTATATAATTCCTTTTAGCAGGAGTCACACAAGTGCACACATAAAGTTGGACAAACCTATGTAAATAGCTGCTGTTGGATTTATTCGTTCACGTATATCTTTGTTGGTATGTATATATGTATGTACAATTCAACTATTGTAAGCAAATGAATGTATTTCTTAAGGTCCTATATAGGTGTGTTTTAATTTGTTTGTTTTTCTTATGTGATATATATGTAATTTAGTTGCTTGTTGTTCTTTCTGGTGGAACACGTCCATACAGGTTCAAGCCCTAGATTTGATGGTGTGCTTATATTTATGATTAATTATTCTTTCAATGGTAGGCGACGTATTCGTCAACAATGAGACAACCCTGGTGACTTCAGTCTTTCGAAGATGCTCAGAGTGTATATGCGCATATTCATAGGGGTGACTGTACGCGCGTTATGAGCGCCTATATTTATACTGTGTTTTAAAAAACTGAAACAAATACTCATAAATACTAAATTAACAAGCTGATATTTTCCGTGGTAATATCAATGTTATAGTTGGTGTTAGGATTTCTTTTTCTATTTTATGAACTTCAAGAAAAGAAAAACTAACCATGCACGTGTGTATATGTTTTTATATTGCTAGATTTAAACTTTTGGGTCATGCATAAGTGGCTATATCATACCGTTGAAAGGTACATATAATAATAAGAAGAGGAGGTTAAAACTGCACATACTTTAACAAAGTATCACAATACTATATACTATATGTTTAGCCGTTTTATCACATAACTACACTGTTCATGTCAAAATCACAAAACTAAAAGTTCTAAAACAAAGTATCACAGAATTAAAAACTGAGCATATAATTTATCATAAAACTATATATGCTTGATACTTATTTTGTTATCTTTACTAGGGCTTTAAAATCAATAACTTTGTGATAAAACCAAGCTTTCAATTAATTTATCATTTCTATGAAGCCAATACATATTAAATCTATATTAAATCGTGTGGCATTTGTTTTAAGAGGCATACGTGGTACTACGGAAACCCTAGCGGCGTCCTCGACGGCGATCAGGGCTAGAGGAATCCATGGAGGCCGAGAAAGCCCGCAGGTTCTGATTGATTTTCCTCTGAGATCCCACTCCTGTCCTAGGTTGCCATACTGGTGATCTGGACTGCTCCGCCGGTGATCACCCGATCATCGACGGCAACGCCCCGTCTCCGACATCCAGTCGAAGGCGGCCACCACATATCGCCGGTTAGCCATTCCGGCGCCGTCGAACACAAATCTTTCCCCTAGGGAATATTGCCGCGTAGGTACCCCAGTTGGGATCTTGGTTGTGTCTGTACTGTCTCGACGTGCAGATCACTGTTTTCGCCGTTCATCCTGTTTGCATGGCGGTAGAACGTGGTAGTGGAGGGGGTGGGGGTGAGAGCCCTCACCCTAATGTGTCGGATCTCCTGAAGCTGCTGCATCTGACGGAGGATGAGGAAGCCGTGGTAGAATTCAGTGACGATGGGGAAGAGGAGATCACACCGCGGCCCCGCGGGTGGAGTGGGCGCTTGTGGGGAAGGTTCTCTCCCCGATGTCCATCCATGTGAATACCGTCCGATCGGCCATGAAACCAGCATGGGGTAACCCGGCAAGGATCAAATTCAGGGCGATTGGTGAAAAAGGAGATAATTTGTTTCTGGTGGAATTTGGTTGCAGACATGATCTGGATCGGGCCCTTGCAGGCATGCCTTCGATGGTGGGACGACACGCCATTATTCTTCAGAATTATGATGAGAAACTAATTGCTTCAGAGATTGTTTTTGATCGAATAGAGATCTGGGTGCGAATTTTGAACTTACCGCTTGGTTGGATGAATCAAACAAGAGGCTCTCGGGCACTGAGTTTGATTGGCCGAGTGGGTAAGGTGGATGGCAAGGCTAGTGGTGCTTTTCTGAGAGGTCGAGTAGCCATTGAAATTGATAAAACCATTGCGGCAGGGGGGGGGGGGGGTGCTCCTACGCATGAATAAAACAGAGGAGCCGCGTTGGTTCTGTGCTCAATATGAGAAGCTGCCCTTTTATTGCTTTGGTTGTGGTGTAATAGGGCAATCGGAGGTTGAGTGCCCACATCCGGTGGCGCGCGATGCCCAAGGGACATTGCCCTATGATGTCCAACTTAGGGCACCTGAGGAGAGGAAGAAATGTTGGCAACCATTTGCTGCAGCTGCTGCTGAATCCTTAGGTTGTGGCTCTTCTTCAGGTTCAAGACCACCAAGAAATTAGTTCAGTTGTTCCGGTGATGGTCAAGATATGATGGAAAAGGATGGCTCACGTCGCTCATCGGATTTTGTGGATGAGTCTGAAGATCGGGATGAGGTGCAGTCTCCACTCAAGATGCACTCGGAACCTACAACCGGAGGAAAGGAGATCAGTGATGCGAGGGCTAGCCGACAGCTTTTCATGCAAGCTGAGGAGTTTAGTGGGCAGCCACTGCGTAAGAGGAAATCGAAGGGGACGGTTCTGGCCAGTCAAAGTACATACTTAAACCTCCCAGGGATTGGATCTAATGCCATTGTTCCGGCTGGATTGGTGAACTCTAGGGTGCACCAGCTTGATAGAAGTGGAGAGAGCATTGGTGGAAGCACGATTGAAACATTGAAGAAGCAGAGGAGAGGGAACACACAATCTGCAAGATCAGCGGCGGCTGCGGGCAGCAGCTCCCGCCAGGCACAATGAAAATCATATGTATGAACTGCCGGGGTCTGGGGCGATCCGAGGCAGTTCAAGAACTTCGTAGCTTGGTTCAGCTACATCGCTCGTGGTTGGTTTTTCTTTCCGAGACTAGGATTTTCCTTGATCGAGTGGATGGCTTGCAAAATTGTCTGGGCTTTGCTAATGGCCTGGGTGTTGGGAGTTTTGGTAGGGGTGGTGGTTTGGGTCTTCTCTGGACGCGGGATATTGATGTAAAGCTCCAAAGTTGTGATAAGCTGTACATCGATGTTGCGATTCTTGATCCAAGGACTCAAGTCGCTCTTTGGAGATTTACGGGCTTCTATGGTGAACCAAAACATGAACTGAGATTTAGAAGTTGGGACTGCCTTAAGTACCTCAACTCCCAATCTGATCTCCCATGGCTCTGTGCGGGTGATTTAAATGAGGTTCTAGACGCGCATGAACAGTTCGGTGGCCAAGCTCGTCCGGAACGACAGATGGAAGGCTTTCGAGAAGCAGTACAAATCTGTGGTTTCTCGGACCTAGGGTTCATTGGCCTCCCATTTACTTGGGATAACCGGCAGCAAGGAAATGACAATGTGAAAGTCCGGCTGGACGGAGCACTAGCGTCATCCGCTTTCCTTGATTTATTCAACGATGTTAAAGTGTGGCATGTACAGACTACCGAATCAGACCATTGCTGCCTTGTTCTTGATTGCTCCAAAAGATGGGTGAGGAGGAGAAGAGGGAGGCGCCGTTTCAGGTATGAAAATATGTGGCGGCGAGAGTCCTCGTATGAGCAAGCGGTTGAATCAGCCTGGCAGGATCCCGGAGAACGTGTGTCACTGGGGCAGCTGTTGGGGAGTCTTGATTCCCTGGGCCAGTGTCTATCTAATTGGGGCTTCTCCACCTTTGGCTCAGTACGTCAGAAGTTGGCTAAACTTCGGAAAGAGCTCGAGCGGCTGCGGGGTCAATCTATTGGCGATGGCCCGTCTTCTGTTGAACGCTGATTAATGAAGCAAATCTCTGAACTGCTGTCCAGGGAAGAGGCGATGGAACATCAGAGATCTCGTGTGGACTGGCTGCGAGAGGGGGACCGCAATACTGCATTCTTCCAAGCCAAATCGCGGGAGAGAGCAAAAACGAATAAAATTGTTTCTCTAACTCGAGATGATGGTTCTGTTATTACTGAGCAGGTGGAGATAGAGAGTGTGGCACATCAGTTCTACTCTGATTTATTCACGAGCCAGGACGGGTTAGAACCAGAGGCAATCCTAGCCACAGTTCCAAGGAAGGTCACGGATCAAATGAACGACGTGCTGACTATGCCGTTTCTTGCTGACAAAGTGCAAAAAACTTTGTTCATGATGGGAGCGAATAAGGCCCCGGGACCGGATGGATTTACTATGGGTTTCTATCAACACCACTGGAAACTTTTGGGGCCAAGCATTACCAAGGGAGTTTTGGACTTTCTCAATGGAGGCGAGATGCCAGACAAGGTAAATATGACCACAATTGTCCTCATTCCAAAAGTGAAAAATCCGCAGCATATGAAAAATTTCTGACCGATTTCTTTATGCAATGTTATTTACAAGCTGTGCTCCAAAATCATTGCTAACAGATTAAGAGGTTTTTTGGATGAGGCTGTGTCTGCTGAGCAAAGTGCCTTTGTTCCGGGTAGATTAATTACGGACAATGTTTTGATAGCTTACGAATGCATTCATTACCTAATGAGGAAGAAGGGTAAGGTTGGAGCGTGTGCTGTTAAGCTTGATATGGCCAAAGCATATGATAGAGTTGAGTGGGACTACTTGAGGAAAATTATGTTGAAGCTGGGTTTTCATGAAACCTTTGTGTCGCTGATCATGAGGTGTGTTACTTCAGTTTCACTTTCTATTCGAGTTAATGGTGCTTTGACTGAAAATTTCAGGCCTAGTAGGGGGATTCAACAGGGAGATCCTATATCGTCCTATTTGTTCTTGCTATGTGCCGAAGGCTTATATCGTTTATTGAAGTCTTTGGGGCCAGTGTATCTCTCCAGAGGTGTTCGCGTGGGTGTCCATGCCCCTCGATTTTGCACTTACTCTTTGCGGATGATTGCATTGTCTTTTCAAAAGCATCTCAAAGGGGGCTTCTCGACTCCATGAGGTACTAGATTTATATAGTCGTGGTTCAGGGCAAGCTGTTAATAGGGATAAATCCGCAATTTTCTTTAGTCGGAACTGTTCTGGTGATATGAAGAATGTGGTTCGGCAGTCGTTAAATATTGAGAATGAAGCCCTGTCTGAAAAGTATTTGGGACTTCCCACGGCGGTTGGGAGGTCCACTTCTAAAGTGTTTGAATTTATGCCGATGAGGATTCGGAAATTGATTGGATGCTGGAGTGGAAGGGAAGCTAGCTGTGCAGGAAGAGAAGTTCTTCTGAAATCAGTAGCACAAGCAGTCCCTACTTATTCCATGAGTTGCTTCCTGCTTTCAAAATCAACTTGTAGTAAAATGCGTTCACACATTGCAAATTACTGGTGGGGCAGCTCGGCGGATAGCAGACATATTCACTGGATGAGTGGGGATAGGCTCACTTATCCGAAAGTTTTTGATGAGATGGGTTTCAGAGACTTGAGAAATTTTAACTTTGCAATGCTCGGGAAGCAAGGATGGAGGTTGCTGACCACACCATATAGCTTGTGTGCTCGGGTGCTTAAAGGGCGATACTACCATGATGGTGACTTCCTGTCCAGCACCCGAAAGAAACACGCAAGCCATACCTGGAGAGCTATCCAGGCTAGTCGTGATGCACTGAAGCGGGGACTTATCAAGAGGATTGGTGATGGGGCCTCGACAAGTATCTGCCAGGACCGGTGGATTCCGAACCATTTTGATGCTAAACCCCTGACCCCGGCAAATGGGCAGACGTTGGCTCGAGTGTCTGAACTGCTAGCAGTCGATGGCCATTTTGATGAGGACATCGTCAAGCAAATTTTTATACCGGTGGATGCAGCAGCTATCTTACGCACGCCGGCACGGCCTCAGCTCAATGATGTGTGGGCATGGGAACCAGAGAAGCATGGGGTATATTCTGTGAGGTCTGCTTACAGGCTCCTGGATGTATTGCGACTGCGAGAGACTGAAGGGTATGCGCCTTGTGTGTCTGAAAACAACGCTTGGAAGAAGATATGGAAACTGAAAGTACCACCTAAAATCAAGGTATTCTGGTGGCGAGTCATCCATGAATTCCTTCCATCTCGACAAATCCTTCACCGTCGACATATCGAACCAATTCCGACTTGTGAAATCTGTGGGGTAGCGGAGGAATCTATCAGGCATGTATTGATTGAGTGTTCAGTAGCCCGCCTCTTCTGGAACCAAACCAAAACACTTGCAGGTGTTAAACTACCTTCTTTACATTCTGATACCTGGGCGTATGATCTGGTGGAAAGGAGGGTTGTTTGTGAGCATAGCCAAGTCACAATTATAATTGGTATGTATTCGCTTTGGATGCAAAGGAATAGGAGAAGGCATGGGGAGAAAGTTTTGCCGATTAAAGTGGCAGTGCAGTGGGCAATTGATTTGGCCTTTGATCTGGGACAGCTTATGCAACCACAGGCGTGGGTCTCTGTCTGGGACGCCGGAAACCCGTTGGAGCCGACCGCCGGAGGGCTGGAAAAAATGCAAAACTGATGGCGCCTTCTATCCGCGGCAATGGCAAGGCACGACAGGAGCCGTTCTACGTGATGAAAATGGTGAATTTGTTAGAGGAGGGGCTAAGTGGTATGACCGCTGCCTGGATGCGCTCAGTATGGAGGCGGCAGCATGCCGTGATGGCCTGGCGCTGGCGCTGCAGGTGGGAGTGCAGAGAATGTGGTTAGAAACGGACTGCCAGGAGGTGCTGCGGCTTTGGCAGGCAGGCCACAATCAAAGATCGAGTGTGATGCCAATTCTGGAGGAGATGCGGGGAATGAGTGCTCTGTTCCAAGAGTTTAAATTTTTTTATGCTTCTAGATCTTGTAATAGAGTAGCTCATGTTTTAGCTAAACAAGTTTCAGAAGACACACGTATCGGGTGGTGGTCTATTGCCTCGGAATGTGTTCTTGACCTGATATCCGATTATTGTAATCTTGCTGCCCCGTAATTCAGATTTCTCCTTGGTCAAAAAAAAAGGCATACGTGGTACTTGTAATCCTGAGTGGTATTAAGGTAGACCGTACCATCTTTATAGTCATAACAAGAGTTAGTGCTAATGACGGATCTATGCTCAGTAAAAAAAATCCTATTTTTCTCCAACTGCCCCACTACAAACCTCTCTCTTCCCAATTCTTTCTCTCGCAGTAAATCAATTGGCTTAATGTACAATTGTTATGTTCTGTATATTATTTTATTATTTATGGTCATGCCACAAGCTTAAAGGATTTTAGACTTTAATCTGTTGGGACCTAGATTCACACAATGTCCTCTTTACCTCGTCTTCTCAACTTATACTCCCCCCTCTTTACCTCGTCTTCTCAACTTATACTCCCCTTTTTTATGCACACGCTTGTCAAACTGCTAAATAGTGTGTTTTTATAAAAAATTAAAAAACTTAATTTAAAATTGTATTAATTAATTTTTTAAAGTTTTTAGCTAACACTTAATTAATCATGTGTTAATCTATTTTTCGTTTTATTGCTGGAGAGGAAGTGTCGATGGGTAGTCGATCAGTCCTCCAAAAGGGCTACCCGATGAGATGAAAGAGTGGTCGGAACGTTCTACCAATAGGCTTGATGATCGACTCGAGAACTAGATGAGCCAAGATTTTTTAAATAGGTTCGGCCCTCCCGGAGGATAACGAGCCTACTTCTTTGTTATGGTGATGTGAGATTAGGGTTTGAATACAATGATGTAAGCTAAGAAAGATTTAGGATGTGAAAATCCTCCTCTCTCTCCTTCCTTTTCCTCGCGTGCGTGCCCTGTCCTCTCTTTTATAGTCCAGGGGAATAGTTACAAAGGGCTTGGCACGCAAGAAAACTTGGTCATAAAGTAAAAAGCAAGTACACACCAAGGCTAAAAAGTACAACAGAATTGTCTTGAGATCCGCTTGTTACAGGCATCTTGTGTGCAGTCCTATCGGGCGATGTCATCCTCTGCCAGCTTGCTCCATCCTTGTTTTATCTGCGAGCCTTACCAAGGAAGCCTCTTTCTCAAGGAAGGCCCGCTCCTTCTTCTGGTCGGGGCCATGCGTGCAGGACGAGCCAGGGGGATCCATGGTCGAGTCAAAGGGCATAGGTCATGCTGGTCGTCCTTGTCCGAGGCCCGGCTTCTGACCCTAGCCTGAGGACTCCTGGTCCGACCCGTCCGACCTTATTCCCTTGGCGAGGGCTACCTAGGGTGATATCCCCACAGGAAAGGTTCCCAACCCCTTCTTTCAAAGTCAGCACCGGTTATAAGGCACTATCTTAGTCTTATGACTACTGCTACTTTGCTAGAGACGATGTTCTATGTAGTTTTCTCACAAGTTTAGCCTTGTATATATATATAGTTTTATGATGTAATAGATTTCTTATAATTTTACTAAAATTTATGGACAATACTTATACATGGGCACCCGATTAGAGAAGAAAAATCGGGACACCCTGTAACTGCTGCATCTACATATATGGTAGGCTGCAAATAGCTAGCTTCGTCTCCCTTCCTCCTTATCTTAAAATTTTTTTCTTCTAAAAACTATTTATCTGATCTACGATCCAATCAAACCATTATATTCGTCATAATTGAATCTTTACAATAAGATAGCACATGATTATATTCTAATAAAAACAGTTTCTAACCGTTAAAACCCAATGTTTTATATGTGATATCGACGTGTTTCAATATGTGTTTCACTATGTTTCATAAATTTCACAATACATGCCCCTACTCTCTCTCTCATGCCTCTCTCCATTTTATCCATCCATGCATGCATTTAGCGAGCTTTAAAATATTTTTTCTAAACTACTTATCCAATATACAATCCAAATACCATTGTATTCGTTGTAATTAAATCTTTACAACAAGATATCGCATGATTATATTCTGATGAAAGAAAAACATATGTTTCAAAAATGTTAAAATCATTGTTTTATACATGATAGCAACATGTTTCAACTCATGTTTTCACTATGTTTCACAAAATTTTTAAATGTTTCAATTGCTGGTTTGTTGTTTCATCATATATAACTTAATGTTTCACTCATTGGTCAACTAAAACAAACATTTGACCGCCCGATTTGTTTTGAGGAATCAGGTACCCGATTTGTAGTTCCTTTCGAATTTGAGGTAGTTTTACTAATTTAATCTATTTTCTATCCCAATCTCTTCTCTACTATTTTAAAAATTGAAGATGCTTTTGCCGTAACTTTTGGTATGTCACCTGAGTCCAATTCACGTTGTGTTCTATTGTCTGTCCCACACAGGGATTATGCCCGCCCAATCAAGATAGTAGTTAAAAAGATATGAAATCTCCTTCCAACAATTTTTCTTCGAACGTCGCTTTCCGGCTTCACGCTCGTGTCCCCGAGTACGTCCATTTACTACAACAGTTACCCTCATCTAAATCAGGCGGCAACCCTCAGTCGGGTATGACGCCCATCATGGTACAAAGGTCACTGATGTGAGAAGTCATCTCTATCGGGCAAAAGCCTGTCACCGATGCATTTGTCGTTATTGGGCCTAAACTAAAGCCTGTCACCAATAGGTTTGACCCAGAAGACCAATCAAATAAGGGCATGTCACCAATGATATAATCTCAAACGGCCCTAATTAATGCCCGTCACGGATGACTAACAACTCAATTGGGCTTAAACTAAAGCCCGTGACGGATGGTGTCATCTCCATCGAGTTTAAGTTAAAACCTGTCACCGATGAGTTTTCTCAAAAAAATAAATTATATTTTTTGGCTAGCCTCATGCTTTTGCTAGCCATGCCCGCTAGTATATACATAAATTGAAACAAATTTATATTTAGCATTGCAAGTATATACATAAACACATTTGACCATATTGTAATTTATAATATAAACAAAGTGTTACATAATTACATGTCTTTGACATTAATTTTGAAATGTTCAACAATTTTCATCATTTAACTTTAACCCTGTAGTCTAATCATTCCTTCGGGGTGCAATATGTCGCGGACAATGAAGCCCGCTATCTCCTCTCTAATCTCCTCGAAGCTGGTAGGTGCATACTTGGATATTTTTCCTACATGTACGTACTTCAAATTTAGTCGATATATATATATATATATATACTTCGAAGTAGTTAGTATATATCAAAATTGAGATCACAAACCTCAAATTTGGCCAAAGTCTTCACCTTTTCGTTGTACAGAATCCGCATGTTGTGGCACACGTGGAATCCGCACTGGTCGCCAACTTATTGTTTAATTGGAAAGTCTTTTTTGTGGATGAGGAGGTTTTGTCCTTTCTTATGCAGGCCTCCTTTCTCCATAATGGGCCCCACGCTTCATCTATTGCTTCTTGAATCGACGTCCAGTCATAGTCCTTATTTATTTTGGAGTTCATGTATTGGCATGTACTCCACTTAGGCGTTATGACCAGAAGGATCTAATGGGAACTGCGACATTATATAGTGAAAGTTAAATACTAAAGCTATACGTGTCATGCAATTGTATATATTTAGGGTACACACTTACTATTGATTATAGGCGCACATAATGTACTCCTTGTCTTGGCGGGCCCACAAGGTGTCATATATATAGTTTATCATTCCCTGACGGTCGCCTTGGAGATTGGTGACGGTGACCATTCGTGGATCTAGGAAGGCCACTTCCAGTGCATTCTTCTGACACCACTTCCAACTATACCTACACACACGACAAACACTCTTATAAGCGTGTTATAAGGATTGTTATTACCAAAATTCGTACGCAACAATACTTACAAGGAGTAGCACTTAAGTAGACTTGTGTCCACCGCTCAGAGCCTGTAGAGGTCGAATAGATCCTTGAAGTCGATGACAATATAATTTTCTAGCCCAAGAAATGGTTGTCGATCGTGATGGCCTATTATATCGCTCTCCCTATTCATCCTCCTCGCGTTGGATCTCTTCATATAGTATCGGTGGAGCTCCTTGGAAGTGTTGCCCATCATTCCTAGCGCGTTGTCTCCAACCAACGGCATGCCTAGTTGGAAGGACACCACAGCAATGATCTTCTACATGCTTCCTGCCCCTTGCCCATATCTAGCTTCTTTTGGCGCCAGAAGCGAGGCCTGCACCTTGTCTTTTCCTCTTCCTCTCCCCCTTGCAGCAAGTTTTTCACTAGGTATTTGCGGAGGAGAAGAATGCACCTTCCTGCTCTTTTTCATTGGTGGGGGTTTAGTGATTGCCATGTTCTCGGCCTCCATATGATCGTCCCCAAAATCCATGTCATATTGTAGCTTGACATTGTCAACTTGTTCATCTCGAGCAGGAGCTGGAAGGGCTGAAGGAGCAATAGCAGGTTTTAGCGGTGGACGAGCGCTCGGTGCAAGGGTTGACCTCAGAATCACCTTTATCTCAATGAGGTCCATGGGCCATTGGATAAAGGTACCACGTGCAGCTCCTAGGGTTAGGATCTCATTGTTCGATGGATGCTGTAGTGGCAAATGGGCTCATTCGGTCTTTACTGTTACACATTGTGGCCGAGAGTTTTACCGTTATATGGTCGATATTGGAAAGGACCTGTGGTGGATTTTGCGTAGCATCAGTTGATACGCAACTGTTGCGCCTTTGCGTGGGACTTTCTCAGTGCGGAGTGGCGGCGACCTCGGTGGTCTGTTGCTCAGCTCGGATCTATTGCCTGATCCGTGCCTCCACCTGCACTAGCTTCTCGTCGAATTCAGAGCTCAGCTCGGCTTAACTTGCTCCCGAACCTCTCAGCAACGCGTGCATCTTTCTCCGCCTTCGTGAGAGTTTGCTTCTTGTACTGTCCCACGTATTCTGGAAAACCATATTTCCAGGGAATGGTGGAGCCAATGCCCCTTGTCCGTCCACGGTGTTCGTTGATGCCCAACGCTTGAGTGAGGATGTCATCCTCGCGTCTATGCGAGCAGGCCTCTTGCGAGGACTGTCTCACAGCAACCAACTCCTTCTGCAGTACAAGTGAGTTTGGGTTAAATCAAGAGTACGATCTATGTAAACAAATTAAACATATTGAGATGAGACACTTACAATATTTTTGTACACTACTTGATCTTTGGCATTTGGCAAAGTAATTGTCCCATCACTATTCTTCACACCCCTTGCCCTTGCCCAGTTCCTTGCCCATGGGTGTGGGATATCAACAAATGGAGTCGACATGTTTGATTCCTCTTCTGCTTCATCCTCCTTCTGACATTACGCTTGCTTCCCAACATATCCTCCGGTGCCAAGCCGGTGCGGGTGCAAGTTCCAAGCCTAGAGTGCCCGATAAGCCTCGCTTCTGGCCCGGGATTCGGGGGTTGATTTCTTCTCGAAGAACTGCTCCCACACGGCTGGCGTTATAAACGGAAAGTTCCCAAATGGTTCCAGAGTGCTCAGGTTGAAGACGTACTCGTCAACCAACTTGGACTTAAAGTTTTTCCAAGCAAGTCCCATCATCTTGAAAGCCACCCACTTGAGCTTGTCCTCGTCGGCTGCAGGATATTCGAAGCTATCCTTGAATTTCAGCCAAGCAGTGTTCTTCTCTGCTTCTGGCACTTGCTTGATGTCATCATTCAAAATTGTGAAGTTCTGCCTCCCTATCACCCCGCAGATCGACCTGAACATCTTGCAAACATTCAGGAGAACGGTCCTCCTAGGTGGTCCACCTCTGTTATGGTGTACCGTTCCTTAGAATTTTATTTCCACTCCAAGGGGTCCGTGTCCTTGTGGACCCACTAGATGTTGCCGACATAGGTTCATCATGCTGAGACATCGTCTATATAACTTACAAAATCATAAAATCAATTAAATTACCACTATATCACAAGTCCAATATCCCAAATAACCCTAAGTTAACGCTTCTTCTCACATTAAAAAAGAATCGGTTCACTAACTAATAATAAATCATTAGAGCTTCGTCGATATGTGTTTCTTAAACATATACAACACGCTATTCGATCGCCACTCATCGTGCACTATGAGAATAAGTATGGTACTTATGTTTGAAACACATGAATTTCATGTCATATATATATGTATATATATATATATATGACCCGATCATTCAACTCTTGAAACAGAAATGGTATCTTTTCAAGTGAGCGAGTGCTACAGGCTTCGAAATTTGGCAAAGCTTTTATAACTTTTAAGAGAGATGTGTTTTATGAAAAAACATTCTTCCAACTACCAATAAGTGAGATGTCAAGTGAGAAAGAGATTATTTTTGCAAACACAAAAATACATCCACTCTGCTATCAAACATATTCTCATTTTTTTCAATCTGCACATGAACAACACATGTAATCGCTCTTTCTTCTTTTCCTATCCTCCTTCGCGGTGTTTATAAAATTTAATACGCCATTTCTATACTCTTTGCTATGATGTCACACAGTTTTTCCATACATCCAACTTGATCCATCCTTGAGCTGCAAAAAAGAGAAAAAATATTAGATAAACATTATGTAAGTAAGTATTTACTAAATTTATGAGAATTGACTATTATTTTTCAATTACTTTTATACTTTCTGATTTACTTGGAAAAAAGAGAAAAAATCACCCCCTCTTCCTCCGACCAAATAGTGAACAGTGAGATAACCATTACACTAGGCGATTGGTGTATTTATAGCGTGCAAGAAATATCTGTAACGGCCAACAAATTAACAATGGTGATGTGTATTTATTTATCTTTGTTGAGCCCAAGTACAAGCCCGTCATTGATGACATTCATCGGTGATGGGCCTAATGGTTATCTCAATCGGGCCTCGAGTTGGAGCCTGTCACTGATGATGAACATCGGTGACGGGCTTTTCTTAGGGCCTGACAAAGATATCATCGATTATCTTTGTCGGGCCGTGATGTGAGCCCATCACTGATAGTTAACATCCATGACGGGCTCGAGTTTTATACACATCTAACATATCTGTACGAGTATATCTTTGTCGGTCTCTTTTTAGGACTTTTTGAGATGACTTTATTGTGATGGCCCGCAAAACCTAGACATATGAGAGACCATCACAGATGAGAAGATCTGTACTGGTGGTTCCCTGTTCTACTTTTCCTTCCTTCGTGTACTCCGATTAGGAGAACTATACCAAGAAAGATAGCAAGATCGATGGATAGATTCAATCCAAATACCTAGTCATCGTCGGCCTCAACCAATGTTTAATTCGGTAACAGATCTAGCTCTGGCAGCTGCTGCTTGTCAAAACAGAACCAAATTAATGACATGTTGTTTGCTGATATAGAAAACTAGCAGCAGCCGCTGGACGACAGCTTCTACTCTTCCTAACGGCTTGTTTCAGTTTGGAGGGGATTGAAGGAAAATAATTCCATATCATAATAGATGTAAAATTAATTCCTTACAATCTCTTCCTCACAGGGATTAGGGGATAGTAGGGTGGGCAATTGGTTTTAACCAAAAGTTCGGTTTGGTTTTTCCTCTACACAAAGTTCGGTTTGGCACGAATTAAAAACCGATCGGTTTTCCCAAATATGGGAAACCGCATACTTTGGGTTTGGTTTTTTGGTTCGGTTTTCAGTTTTACCCCAAAACCGATGAAAGGAGCGGCGGCCACAGCAGAGCGCCAGAGCGGCGGTGGGCTGGGCTAGGCGGAGGGCGCGGCGACGGTGGAGCGGCGGCGGGTCGGGGGGGAGGCGGCGCGGCACGCCGGGGTGGGGCGGAGGCGGCGCGGCGTGGCGCGAGGGCGGGGGCCGTGGGGCGGCGCGCGCGGCGGCGGGGGGGCGAGGCGGCGCTCCCGTCGCCACCGGTGGCTAGGGTTTCGCCCACGCGCCCGCACGCGCGCCGCCGCAGAGAGGAGCTAGGGTTTCACTTCATTTTGAATGGTTCGGTTTTTTCGGTGATCAGGTTCTCAGCCAATAAAAACCAAAACCAAACCAAATTACTCGGTTTATGCAATATCACAAACCAAAACCGAAAAACCGCAAAGTTTGGTTCGGTTCGATGTGGTTTGGTATTTTTTTGGTTTTTGGTTTAAAAGTGCCCACCCCTAGGGGATAGACACAGATGAGACGCAGCATCACCAACAGTCCACCCAAATTTTATCCCTCAAATTGGATGGACAGGGATCACCCATCTAAATAGGACACCCATACATCTTCTATCTACGCAGGATCTTTGAAATTTATGTGAGAGTCCTCTCCATTTGGGCGATTAGAGTCCCCTCCATTTGGGTGACCAAAAGTCCAATTTGGGTGATCATTTTTTTAGATGTTGGTTTGGGTGGTTTGTTGGACCATATATTTTCATCAAAAACACCCAAATTTGGTATAGAGCATTCTTTGGATGAGCTGTTGGTGATGCTCTACGTCGCCGAAAATTGTATCTCGTCGCTATCACCAAATAAGATGAGAGGTAAAACCTTATTTTCGATCGAGATATTTATTTCCCATATTCTGATTTCTAATCTCATCGGATTTAAAAATTTTCTAATATCATCCTCTTTTTCTTTTTTAGAACCCAGAGAGATGCAACTTTGCAATCGGGAATCCAACACTACTGGAGAAATGATCTTTGCTCCACTTGTCAAAATCCACAATAGTCCTGGTTCCAATAGGAACCGAGACTAAAAAACGTTTTTACTCCCGGTTAAAGAAGGCAACGGTTCCAATAGGTTTTAGGAAAGAGAAAATTTTTAGAATGACTGTCATGGCCGCCTTGCGAAATGGATTCAGAGAACAGTGGAAGAAAACAGAGCAGCAACTAAAATATGACAGAAATAACCAATTCATAAACAAATAGAACAAAAAAAGGGCAATTTCATTAGGAAATGGACAGGAAGCAGTACAAGAATAGGAACTAAACTTGCAAAGAACAAAGGGGAAAGTAACTTGTGTTCACACTTGAAATCTTGCCTTCTCCGATCCAGATTTATAACTTATACTAGCAAAATGCCCGTGCGTTGCAACGGGACGACGATGCAGGGAGGGAAACAGACGGAGGGCGAAGGTCCAGGCGGCGGCGCGGGAGCTCCGAGCGGCGATGGGAGGGAGGGGCGCAGGCGCGGCGCGGATGGGGACGGAAGAGAGGGATGCAGGAGGTCTTTTTTCATCCAAGCCCTCCCTTTATTTTTAGTATTGGGACTGCGAATTAATTTTATAAACACTCAAGGGGTTTTCTGCAAAATAACCCCTTTTCTTCTTTAATTGGGTTTTTTAAAAATAGTCAGGCGGACTGTAGGTTAATTTCAGAAAAACTCAAGGGGTTTTTGCAAAATAGTCAGGCAAAACAAAATTTGGGTGGAAACACTATTTGCTTTATAAATAGTTATAGATAGGTAGCAGCTGACAAAAGAGCTAACGTCAACAGTGCGAAAATCAGGAATACTATTGCACGTCTAGATCCAATCTGAGCCACACGATTTCACTTTCTCCTTCACGAACCGTTACCCTCACATCTCCACCCTCCAATCCTTTCGTCCCAGACTTGCACTAGCATACCCATATCAATAGCAGAGAATTGCAGAGCATCACAATACTCCCCACTTTGAAGTCCCATGTCCTCATGGGGAAAACGAAGGAAATACCCTAGAAATAAAGGTTGCATCTTCCCAGTTAGCTACCTCATCTGGAAGATTGGCCCAGCAAATTTGCCGTTGCACCACCGGCTCGTTGTTGCAGGGAATCATCCGACGAGCTAAGACCGCCATAGGTTGAGTGAGTATATTACCAGCCGCATCCAGAAGAGGCAATCCCTGCTGAGCAACTGCTTTGGGACCCAAATGGCACTTCAATTGGCTGATATGAAAAACTAGGTGGATTTGACATCCCTCGGGCAACAGAAGCTTATAGGTCACAGACCCAATTCGTTCCAGCACTCTGAATGGGCCATAGTATCGTGATTGGAGCTTAAGAGATCTATGCAAAAAGCCAAGTCCTCCAAGACGCCAACCTCAACATTGTCAAAACTTGGTTTCGGCAATAGAAATTTGGGAGTGCAGTCAAGATCGCCAAGCTCGATGGGTTAAGTGGAAAACAAGGTTTAGACAGGTTCAGGCCCTCTCGTGAGGTAATACCCTACTCCTATTTCGGGGATTCGATCCGCCGAGTGTTTATTGATCTCAAGATCTGTTGCTCTTGTCTTTCATCTAAAGCTAAAAGCTGATAAAGCATATCCCTCAAGGGACGCCCCTTACCCCCTTATATAGTCTTGGGAGGCGGGCTTACAAGTCGGAAACCCTATCTTACTCTAAGTCGGTTTCCTCAATCTTACCAAACCGTGACTATGCGCTGTTGCCTTATCTAATCGGCAACGTAATACCCAAGTCATAGCCGGTTTACATAATTAGAAGGAGTAACCTATCCCTATCTCCAGTTGGATAAGCTTGCCATGTGGGTATCCGATTGCCATAATCTCCACAGTAGCCCCCGAGTCCTTTGCAGTCGACGAGATAACTTCGGCTTGAACCAAGATAACACGCATCCAAACAATTCTTTGGCCGAGTGCTTTTGGTGTCGAGTGGTTCCGTTATCTCTGCCTGAATCTCCTGAGTGGCTCCAAAGACTATGAAGGGCTGGAAAACATCCAAAAAAATTATCAAAAAATAAATATCTAGGTGCATCTCCTGATGCACCTAATTAGGTGTAGCCCCTGACTATGTGGTTAGTCAAAATCAGACTAAAGATATAGTCAAGAACTATAAAAAATCATTCTCATATAAATTCTTAGCTCATGCTAAAGCAATCATAAAAATCACATCACTCGGCAAGCTCACGCTTGTCCGAGTGAATCTGCCCGAGTCATCTCAGAACAAATAGTTCAATCAACCCTCGTGGGTGAAAAGCACTCGGTAAGCTCATGTTTATCCTAGTGGATCTATCCGAGTCATCTCGGAATAAATATTTTAATCATCCCTCATGGGTAAACAAGTTTTTTAGTCATCTAAAAAATATAACCAAAATATTAAATAGCTCCTGCCATAATATTGGTCTCAATATAAAAAGATCTTCACCAAGGTGAAAAAATAGCATTGATATAATTATTTAATCAAATGCTAAAAAACCAAACAGTTCCTATCATAGAGGCAGCCATGAAAAACTTAACTGTTTGTCACCTTTCAAATTGCATCATGCCAACCTCTCATGAAGTTGCGCAAACCGCGGTATGAAAGGATTTCCAAAGGTACTGGGCACTCAGACACGTGCATATTACCAAAGCAAATCTGCTTAAGTCCATCCACTTAAGTCCCTAAGGACACACGTCAAGCCACACCTCAGTTGGGCCGTAAGTCTCTCATGGGCTTGGCCCAATCGCGAGAGAACCTAACGAAATGCTCAAATCTTTATACAAAGCCTCAAAAATTTCCCCACTCGCAACACTGTTCACCAGCTTGCAGCGAAAAACCCTAGGCTCGCGCGTGCACCCAATCCCATTGATCTAGGAGCTCGCGCCTCTCCACAAGCTAGCCTCCGCATCCATCTCCATAGATCCCCATCTCAAATCCTCATCTTCCGAGCTAGATCCTCTTCCCCCGAAACCACATCCATGGCAGGAGAGAAGGAGATCCTTTTCGAGCAATGGGCGACCTCGGACGTCAAGGAATCGACTCTCAAGGAGATGGTGAAGAACGGAGTTCTCCCTCCTAAGGAGATCGTCAGCTGGTGCTCGGCGGCCGGTGAGGAGTTCCCCACTCCGAACACCGGTGAGCTCGTCATCTTTACCTCTTTCTTCTATTGTGGTTTCGGCCTCCCCACCTCTGAGTTCTTTAGGGGTCTCCTTGATTACTATGGCCTTCAACTTTATCACTTGAACCCAAATTCTATGCTCCATATAGCTCTTTTCATCCATGTTTGCAAGGCCTTCCTTGGCATCCTTCCCCACTTCCAACTCTTCCGGCGCATGTTTTATCTCAAGCCGCATCCGAACAAGGATGAGCCCTACGTCGTTGGTGGGGCCAGCTTTCAGCTCTGCGGATCCCTCCGCCGAGATTATTTTTCTCTTCCCTTGAAATCCTCTAACAAGGGCTGTCACGGAAACTGGTTCTACATTGCAAACCTTGAACCCAGTCTGCCCGACTTCGTCGGCCTTCCTCCTGTACCTAGATCCAACTGGAGCACCGTGCCAGTGGCCCAAGACTGGGATAAAGCCAACAAACTCTTGGCGAAGATTTTGGAAATGAGGAATAAGGGTCTTCGGGGTGAACAGATCACTCGACATTTCATCAGGAACCGACTGGCACCGATCAAGGAGAGGTCTAAGCCCGCGTTCGAGTACGAGGGCGAGAGGGACCCCATTCGGGAAGACCGCGACTCCCTCAGCTTCGAGACCTTGAAGACCCACATGTATAAGATATTCTCGACTGGGATTGCAGTCGAGCGCAGCCTTGTGCTGCCGGTCCTCCCGTATAGCCTATATCACCCTCCTCTTCCGGTAAGTTGACTCAGCCTCTTTATTGCGTTCCAATCTTGATGCCGCGCTTCTTAGCGTTCAAAGAATCTCTCTTGCAGGAAAATGCCTCCATTATCTCGAAGCCGTGACGACGTGCCGGCTCGGCCTGCTAAAAAACCAGCCGGTGGCGTCAAGATCCAGACAATCGGCAAGCGGGTCGCTGCCAGCGAGGACATCAGCAAGCGGGCAAGTAAGAGGAGGCTGGTGATTGATGACTCGGACGACGATGTCCCAGCCCCTCAAGTTGAAGTGACCCCTCCGAGGTCGTCACCAAAAACTGCGCCCAAGATTCGCCGATCAACCAGGTATGTCATATGACCGAAATTGTAGTCTTGTTGCAAACCCTTCGGCCTTTATCCCGATTGGTTTCGTCTTCTTCTCTGCAGGAGGCCTCAAAATATAGACCCTACTGGGCAGAGTGAGGGACCAACGCCATCTGTAGTAGCTGAGGCGGCAAGGCCTGCAGAACAAAAGCCCCGGAGCTCTCTCGCGAGTGAGAGCGCTCCGAGTGAGAAGCCCCTTCCTCCCAGTAAGGACATCCCAAGGGAGGAGCCCCCGACCGCCAGCCGGGAAGCTCCGACTGGAAACCAATCGGTCGAAGAAGAGCCCTCGGCTGCCACTCAAGGGACCCCGACTGAGAACCAGTCGGGCAAGAACCAAGAAGAGAAAGGCAGCCAGGAAGTACCGGTCAAGGATTCGACCACCGAAGCTGGTAAGCCTTGAAGCAATCTTTCGTTTTTAATCTCCAGTCCACTTTTCCTGTGTCTTCATTCACTCCTTCTGAATCGATCAGCCAAAGTGGAGGAGATTCCTAGGTTGCATTCTTCTGAGACCTGGGTCCCTCCAATAAAGATTGAGTGGCGCAATTCTGAGGGTCAAAAACAGGGCATCATTCTGAACAAGCAAAAGGAGAATGAAGAAAGAGATATGCTTGTAGACAGCCTGAATGAAGCGACTCGGCTGCTAAACGTAAGTTCTGCTCCTTTTCTGTTGTAGCTTTGTGATTGCTTTTTAGTCGACCAATCTTCATAACCCGTGTGTAGAGGGTGTATTGCCGGTCGATGGCCAAATCCGATGCACTCGAGAAGCTGGTCCCGCACTTGAACTCTCTGGAGAACATCCAGCAAGAGCTAAAGGCCACTCGAGAAGAGGCTGCATCAAGGGAAGCGGCTCTGAGGAGAGAAATAGCCGCACTCCGAGAGGAGAACCTCGACCTTCGGGGTTTAGTCGGGAGTAAGCTTGATCTCCTTAGTCTTTTTGTGCCTTTATTTGTAGTCTGTTTTGTTCTTGACGTTGACAACTTTTCTTGTTGCAGAAAACTCGTCGGAAGTCCACTCGCTCCAAGCCCAGCTGGATGAGGCTAACGCCAGCAGAGCCGAGCTGGAGAGTGAGTTTGAAGGTGAGCTCTTTCTAAATAGCGTTCTTTGTGTTGCTTCATCTTTGAATGTTTGCGTGATCGTATGTCTTTCACAACCTATAAGATCAAGACCCGAGCCCAATATGATGTTTTCGTTGAGAGGGTCAAAAAAGCCGAAAGCGTCAGGGACGATGTTGCTAACGCGGCGACACCGATCCCGTTGTCGCTTTTCCATCATGGGCTCGGGACCAGCTCGTTGGACCCCGTCGAGATCTTCGATAAGCTCCGAGGGCCCCCGATCGCACGGCCAACATTTCGAGGCACTACCATGGGGGCGAACTTCGCTCTTGCGTAGGCCAAATCACTCTATCCTCGGATAGAAGTTGACTCAGTCGGGGAGGGGTTCGCTGATGGTACTTCAGACGAGTGGGCTTTGGAGTTAATTGATGAAGCATAGGAGTCGGCCAAGAAAGTAGCCGCCGATGTAGTGAACAATTTTTGATCTTGATTGCTCTGTGAACATTTGTATGCAACTTTCTGATGTGACTTGTAAATATTCAGCTTATTTATGTTAATGCCTTGATCCAAACTTTTATGTAAAATTTCTTAAGTAATTTTCATCCGACTGTCACCAAGCTGAAGCTTGATTAGGTCATCAAAAAATTCTCAGTCCTTATGCATTGAACTCGAATCAAGGAACATTAAACAATGATAAACTGAATATGCACAAGTTGCCGAAGAAAACCGTACTTTATTGATACGTATGCAGCCCCCGACTGCTAACTCAAGAAGTCATCTTTCTTGAGGTTGGCAGTCAAGAATAACATAAAACTTAAGGCAATTTAAGCATAGTATCGTCGAAGATATTCGATGTTCCAGGAGTTCTCCACCATGGATCCGTCTTCACGCTTTAGTCGGTATGCTCCTGGCCGAGTCACCTCAGCAATTATATATGGCTCTTCCCATAGTGGAGATAATTTGTGACGGTCCTTGGTGGTTTGAATTTTGCGCGAACTAGATCACCGACAATAAAAGCTCATGCTCGAACATTGCGTGTGGTATCGTCGAGTCCTTGAAGATATCTTGCCGACTGGACCAGGGCTGCCTCACGGGCCTTCTCCAGTCAGGTGAGGTCATCCACTCGGTCTTGATCGTAGCGTTCGTCGTTAAAGCTGTGGACTCGGAGAGATTCGTACTCCATTTTGTTTGGCAACATGGTTTCTGCGCCATAGACAAAAAGAAGGGAGTTTGGCCAGTAGCCCGACTGGGCGTAGTCCGTAGAGACCATAAAACCGAGGGGAGCTCTTGGACCCATTTGCCGGCATAAGGGTTTAACCGGTCAAACACTCGGGCCTTGATGCCTTGAAGAACCATGCCGTTGGCACGCTCAACTTGTCCATTGCTTTTGGGATGTGCGACCGATGCATAGCAGATTTTGATGCCGAAGTCTTCACAGAACTCCTTAAAGATGCCTCCAGTGAATTGGGTCCCGTTATAGTTATAATTCTGTTTGGGACGCCAAACCGATGTACGATGTTGAGGATGAAGTCTCGTGCCTTGTCAGCGGTGATTGTAGCAACCGGTTTAGCCTCGATCTACTTGGAGAACTTGTCGATCACGATGAATAGATGCGTGAATCCTCCTGGAGCCTTCTTGAAAGGACCGACCATATCCAAGCCCCATACCACAAACGACCAAGATAATGGAATCGTTTGTAGCTCTTGGGCTGGAACGTGGCTCTGCCGAGCGAAGAACTAGCAACCTTCACATGTTCGGACCACTTTGTCGGCGTCGGAGACCGCCGTAAGCCAGAAAAAACCTTGTTTGTAGGCTTTGCCCACCAAGGTGCGTGCCGCCGCGTGACTTCCGCATATACCCGAGTGGATATCTTGGAGTAGTTGATGTCCTTCCTTAGGAGTGATACATCTCATTAGGACTCCAGAGGGGCTCCTTTTGTACAATTCAGAGTCGACCATGACGTAAGCTTGACAACGACGTTGGACTTGTTCCGCCTCATCCCGGTCTTCCAGTAGCTCTTGCTGAGTTAGAAATTTGATGAGTGGTGTCCTCCAGTCGGCATCGATCATGGCGACTTGGTTTGCAGCTTGCTCGTTGGGGGTTGGTTTTGTTGCAACAGTCGGTTCATAGAGATGCTCTACGAATACGTCTGTTGGAGCAGCTTCTCGCTTGGATCCGAACTGCGCCAACTCGTTAGCTGCCTCGTTGTTATGTCTCAAGACATGGGATAGCTCTAATCCGTCAAACTTGTCTTCCAGTTTGCGAACTTCTTGCCGATAGGCCTCCATGGTGTCGTTTAAACAGGACCAATCTTTCATCACTTGGTTGACAACCAGCTGGGAATCTCCTTTCACGACCAGCCGACGTATCCCGAGTGAAACAACAAGTCGTAGTCCATGCAGCAGGGCTTCGTACTCGGCGACGTTGTGAGAGGTGGAGAAGTGAAGGTGAAGAACATATCTTAGCCTTTCCCAAGCCAGTGATCCTCTTGGATCTGTCAAAGTGCATGGTCCACTATTGTAGGTCTTCTCGAGGTACATCTTCTTGTTGTTCCGTCCACTCGGCCAGGAAATCCGCCAGGGCTTGTGACTTTACAGACGTCCTCGCCTTGAAAGTTAAGTCCAGCGGCATCAGCTCCAGGGCCCACTTCGCGATGCGCCCGGTCGCCTCCCGGTTGTGGATGACAACGCCGAGTGGAAAGGAAGTGACGATGGTGACCGAGTGACCCTGAAAGTAGTGCGCCAATTTCCTCACGGTTATCAGAACACCATATAGCAATTTTTGTACGTGAGGATAGCGAATTTTGGCTCCTGCCAGCACTTCGCTAACGAAGTAGATTGGCCTCTGAATCTTCTGGACTCGTCCTTCTTCTTCGCGCTCAACCACAAGAACTGTGCTGACCACTTGGTGAGTCGCTGAGACATACAGTAGCAGGGGCTCCTGAGGCTGAGGTGAGGCTAGGACGGGTGGCGTCGTGAGAAATTCTTTGAAATCTTCAAAGTCCTTGTGGGCTTCTGTGGTCCACTAGAAGTCGTCGATTTTCTTCAGTAGCCTGAAGAAGGGCATACCTCGTTCCCCGAGTCGAGAGATGAATCGGCTTAGCACCGACATGCAGCCAGTAAGCTTCTGGACATCTTTTTGGTTACTTGGGGGCTTCATATTCAGGATAGCATTGATTTTCTCTGGATTAGCTTCAATGCCGCGATGGGACACCATGAAGCCGAGCAGTTTGCCTGATGGCACACCGAACGTGCACTTCTCCGGGTTTAACTTCATCCTGAATGCCCAAATATTTGCGAAGGTTTCTTCTAAGTCGGCAATCAAGTCTTCCTTCTGCTTGGTCTTGATGACTACATCGTCGACATAGGCTTCCATGTTCTTCCCGATCTGCGTTTGAAAGCATCTTTGAATCATGCGTTGGTATGTGGCTCCGGCATTCTTCAGGCCGAAGGGCATCGTGATGTAGCAGTAAGCTCCAAACGGCACGATGAACGATGTTTTCAGGCAGTCTGATTCCTTCAAGCTGATTTGGTGGTAGCCCGAGTAACAATCCAAAAAGCTTAAGAGCTGGCAGCCGGCTGTTGAGTCCACGACTTGGTCGATGTGAGGCAACCCGAATGGATCTTTGGGGCAGGCTTTCTTGAGGTCGGTGTAGTCAACGCACATGCGCCACTGCCCTGTCTTCTTCCAGACCAGGACCGGGTTAGCCAGCCAGTCGGGGTGAAGGACTTCTTTGATAAAACCGGCGGCTAAAAGCTTTGTGAGTTCTTCCTTGATGGCATCTTTTTGGTCCTGAGCAAAACGGCGCAATCGTTGTTTGATCGGTTTCGCGTCATCTTTGACGTGTAAAGAGTGCTCGATCACCTTCCTAGGAATTCTAGGCATATCAGATGGTTTCCAAGCAAAAACATCTTTATTATTTTCGAGGAAGGTGATGAGCGCGCTTTCCTATTTAGGATCTAGCTTAGCGCCGATTACAGCGGTTTTGGAAGGATCCGATGGATCAAGGGAGATTTTCTTTGTTTTTGGCGTCGCCTTGTCCTGACTTGCCTATCTTCTTTGCGGGGATTTCGCCCTCTCCTGAGGTTGGTGCAGCAGTCGGACTTCTTCCTGGCCACGTAATCTCTCACGAGATTGGGCCATGTCACAGCTTTCCTTGTCGCAAGTGAAGACTTGTTTGACGTTGCTGCGCAGAGTGATGATGCTGTTTGGCCCCGACATCTTCATGCAGAGGTAGATATAGTGCCGTATCGCCATGAACTTGGCGAGTGCAGGCCTTCCAATGATCGCGTGGTAGGCCGTCTCGAAGTCGGCCACCTCGAAAGTGATGTTCTCCATCCGGAAGTTCTCCCGAACTACGAAGGTGACTGGAAGGGCGATGTGCCCGAGTGGCGTGGACGACAGCCCCGGGATAACTCCGTGGAAGGGGGCTGAGCTTGCCTTTAATTCGGCTCTCGGGATTTGCATCTCGTCCAGGGTCTTGGCGAACAAAATATTGAGGGCGCTGCCCCCATCGATGAGGACGCGCTTCAGCTTGATGTTGCGGACCACCGGGTCTAGTACCAGGGGATACCGTCCGGTTAGGGTGATCCGAGCGGTCGAACGTGATGGCCACCTTTGACCATCGTAGGTATTGTGGGACTTCGGGTTGCGCCGCGTTGACCTCGTGGTCGGTTAGCTTCTGCTTCCTCTTGGACTCATAAGCTTGCGGCCCCCCGAAGATGTGATTCAGCTCGCCTACGGGGTCTTGAAAGGGCTCCGTATTTTCAGTCGGGTTGTTCTTCTTGGTCCCCGATGGCCAGCTTCGTCAGTCGGCTTCTTGTTGAGCTGTGCCGCATATTGCTTGGCGAATTGCTTGTAAATGAAGCAATCCTTGGACGCATGCTTGTGGTTTGGATGATGCGTGCACTGAGCGTTCATGATTGCATCGTAGGCCGCGACTCGGGGACGGCGTTGGGAGTTGGACGTTGCAGCAACCAGATCCTCAGGCCGACGCTTGCGGTCCTTCTGGCCCTGGTTGTTGCTGCCGGTATCCTTCTTAGGATGTCGGCTTCCTCCCGACTGCTTATCGTCCCTTCTGTCAGGCCGGTCTTGCCGCGCCGCCTTGATCGCGTCGCTGGACTTGGCGTAAGAGTTTGCTGTCTCGAACATCTGTTTCACTGTCTTCGGTGGCTTACGCCCAAATTTTCCGATCAACAGTTCATCACGGACTCCCTTCTGGAAGGCGGCGACGATGATGTCGTCGGTGATGTTGGGGATCTTGTTACGCTTTTCGGAGAAGCGCCGGATGTAGTCCTTCAATGGCTCGTCTGGCTTCTAGACGACGTTGTAGTGGTCGAAGTGGGCCCTAGGCCTCTCAAAGGTGCCCTGGAAGTTGGCGATGAAGTGATCCCGTAGCTCACTCCACGAGCCAATCGAGCCTCTTGGCAAGCTCGTGAGCCAGTTCCTGGCTGACTTGGCGAGAGCAACAGGTAAGTAATTGGCCATGGCCTTGTTGTCTCCTCCTGCTGCGCGGATGGCGAGGGTGTACATGGTCAGCCACGACTCGGGGTCGGTCTTTCCGTCGTACTTTTCGATTCCTGTCGGCTTAAAACCATTCAGCCAATGCACTCGGCGCAGGTCCCGAGTGAAAGCAGGTACTCCGTCGTCGTTGCTGTCGGGCGAGCCCCTTTGATCTTTGCGGGAGCGCTGATCTCGTTCTTGATAGCGCCGGTCGAGGACTTCCCGCAGATCACTCGGCGGGGTCCTTGGCAGGCTGCTTCGATAGTCGGAGTTGTTGCTGCGGTGGACCCGGTGGTGGACGGGTGGTCGTCCATGCTGCTTCTTGCGGGAGTCGGCTGATTGCTCTTGATGTTTCCGTGTGGCCTCATGGCGGGGGTCTCTTGACCTAGTAGCCGTCCGATCTTGTTCGGGATTCTTGTAATACTTCGACCTCAGCGGCGGGAGTCGGTTTCTGTCGGGCGTTTCTGTCACGGACTCAGTCGGCCTTCGCGTTGAGGTGGATGGAGAGCAGTTGGCTGTTGCCGCGACGATGGTCTTAATCTTGTCCAAGATGGGCGTTACCGTAGCTGGCGCCACTTCGATAACGGTGTCGAGGAGGGTAAGGGCGGCAACGACGTTCTGTTGAGGCGTTTGGAAGATGTTGGTGTTGTCGACTCGTGTCTGAAGTATGGCCTCCCGAGCGGATCGCCCGGTTGCCCTCAGGTCTCGCTTTCGTCTGTCGGCTTCCTCCTTCCGCCTCTTCTCGTCTTCGACCAACTTGCGCTCTTGCTCAAGCCTGGCCTGTTCTTCCTCCGCGACCCTGCGGGCCATGGCCGAGTCGGTCTCGGCCACCTCAGCCGTGAGGATGTCAAAGCACTTCGGCTCGTAATCCTTGTCACAGTCGGAGTCGTTGGCCTCGTCTGAGGGGATGCCGTAAAGCTCGTCAAAGCCTGAAGAGATGAGGTACTCGTCGAGCTCCGTGGATGAGCATGACCCGAACCGTTGGAGGATGACGGCGACTTCCCTTGAGCCCGGGTTGCTCGGATCTGGATCGTTCCAGTCTGGGTCGTAGCTTGAAGACGGGGGTTCCTCAGAGTGGGTCGATCTCGACTCGGGGGAGAGGAGCTTGCCGTAGACCTCAGCGGCGTTTGGTAGTCCAAATGGTGCCGAGAGAGTTTCTCCTCCCGAGTGTGTCGGTTCCGACGGGGAGGTCAGGAGATGGCTGTAGATCTCAGCGGCGTTCGGTAGTCCGAACGGCGCCGAGTGGATTCCTCCCTCCAAGTGGATGGACTCCATCTTGGAAGTCAGAACTGTGTCGAAGATCTTGGCGTTGTTCGGTAGCCTGAACAGCGCCAAGCAGGTTTCCCCTCCCGGCTGGTCCGAATCCGAGTCGGGCAAGGAGAGCTGTTGAATCCTTTGGCGGCGAAGTCGTCGATGCCTGATGAAAATCCCATCGCGCTTGCTGGCGAGATTGAAGAAGATGTCTTGACGCGCGGTGCCCTACCTGGCGCGCCAATTGTCGAAACTTGGTTTCGGCAATAGAAATTTGGGGGTGCAGTCAAGATCGCCAAGCTCGATGGGTTAAGTGGAAAACAAGGTTTAGACAGGTTCAGGCCCTCTCGTGAGGTAATACCCTCCTCCTATTTCGGGGATTCGATTCGCCGAGTGTTTATTGATCTCAAGATCTGTTGCTCTTGTCTTGCATCTAAAGCTGAAAGCTGATAAAGCATATCCCTCAAGGGACGCCCCTTACCCCCTTATATAGTCTTGGGAGACGGGCTTACAAGTCGGAAACCCTATCTTACTCTAAGTCGGTTTCCTCAATCTTACCAAACCGTGACTATGGGCCGTTGCCTTATCTAATCGGCAACGTAATACCCAAGTCATACCGGTTTACATAATTAGAAGGCGTAACCTATCCCTATCTCCAGTCGGATAAGCTTGCCATGTGGGTATCCGATTGCCATAATCTCCACAATCAGCAAAATATTTCGTACGAGCTTGGGCTTTCTGCAGATTGTGTTTGATGGATTCAAAGATGGTGGCTCTAACTTGAGATGTGTTGAAAGAGGAATCAGGTACTGCAGCTGGAAGGAAGAGCTCAGCTAATATAGGAGGTTTGACACCATACAATGCTTGATAGGGAGACATGCCAATGGAAGTGTGAAAATGTTGTACCATCATTCGGCATGTGGCAAAAGGGATCTCCATTTTGTTGGTTTTGCAAATATCAAGCACCTCAAATAATTCTCGAAACATTGGTTAACTCTCTCCGTTTGGTCGTCGGTTTGTGGGTGATATGCCAAGCTCAGATGGAGTTTAACACTAGTAGTAGCGAAAACATTTTGCCAAGCTTGACTTGTGAAAATCCTATCCTGATCACTCACTATAATGGAATGTAAGCCATGGAGCTTATAAAAATGATCTTGAAATTGGACTAGCACTTGCTCAACAGTGAAGGGGTGACTGAGAGGAATGAAGTGTGCATACTTAGTAAACCTGTCCACAATCACCCATATGACGTCTTTACCTTCAGACTTTGGTAAGCCCTCAATGAAGTCCATGGTAATATGTGTCCAAGCTGTCTCAGGAAGTGGTAATGGATTCAATAGCCCAGGAGGAAGAGTATGTTCCAGCTTGTTCTTTTGACAGACAGGACATTGTTTGACAAAGGAAATAACATCATTTTTCATGCCTGGCCAATAAAACAAGAGTTTGAGAAGATGATAAGAGGCTTTCTCCCCAGAATGTCCTCCCAATGGAGAATCTTCGAACTTGTGCAATAGTTTGGTTCTAAGATCTCTAGTCTCTCCAATATAAATGCAATCCTTGTATCTCAAATTTCCCCCAGCCAGGGTATAATGCTGCTGAGCTGCAGGATCAATGGTGAGCTTAGAAACCAATCATTGACATTTGGGATCGCCTTCATAGCTTTGTAGAACATCTGAAATCCACTGAGGAACTAATAAAGTTGTGGCTGCCACCTCCAATGAAGAATGAGCTTGCCGAGAGAGAGCATCAGCAGCCCTGTTTTCCTTGCCCTTTTTATACTCAATCTTGTAGTTGAAGCCTAACAATTTCACCAATAATTTATGTTGGATTCCTTCAGTTATCCTCTGTTCATTGATATACCTGAGACTAGCTTGATCAGTCCTAATAATTAAAGAAGATCCCAGGAAATAATGCTTCCACTTTTTCAAAGCTTCAAGTATGGCTAGTGCTTCCTTATCTTAAGTAGAGAAAGCAGCAGCTCTAGGCCCAATTGCTTTGCTTAAATAAGCTATGGGTTGTCCCTGTTTCATGACGACTACTCCAAGACCCTGGTCACTAGCGTCAGTTTCAAGTATAAAAGGAAGAGAGAAATTTGGAAGTGCTAAACAGGTGCTTGGCTTTAATTTGGTTTTAATGGTGTCAAACGCAACTTGCTGATCAGTACCCCAAATAAAGCCTTGTTTCTTGATAGCATGAAAAAGGGGCCTGCAGATGAGACCATAGTTGAGTATAAAGCGTCGATAATACCCTGCCAAGCCCAGAAAACCCCGAAGTTGAGTGATATTCTCGGGAATTGGCCATTGCTGGACTGCTTGCACTTTTGTGGGATCAGTGGCCACACCACTTTGAGTGATAATATAACCCAAATAATCGATTTGAGTCTGTCCAAAGCACACTTGCTCAATTTAGCTGACAATTGATTATCCCTCAGAATTTGCAATATGAGATGGAGATGGCTGGCATGACAGAGCAAGTCCTTGCTATATATCAAGATGTCATAATAAAAACTAGTACAAACTTTCTCAAGTGGGGGGCCAAAATCTGATTCATGAGGGCTTGAAAGGTGGCCGGGTCATTGGTCAATCCAAATGGCATCACTAAAAATTCGAAGTGACCTACATGCGTACTGAAGGCTGTTTTATAGATATCCTCATAATGCATCCTAATTTGGTGATAACCCGAGCGCAAATCAATCTTGGAGAAGTATTGAGCACCATGTAATTCATCCAATAAATCCTCTATGATTCGAATGGGATACTTGTTTTTGATAGTAGAGGCATTTAATTTCCTATAATCAATGCACATGCGCCAAGTGCCGTCCTTTTTTTATTAGAATTGCTGGGGATGAAAAGGACTCATGCTAGGTCTAATGGTCTTGGAATCAACTGACTGCTGAACCAATTCTTCAAGTGCAGTTTTATTGTGATGGGGTAGTCTATAAGGGCGCACAGTGACAGGTTTTGAATTTGGTAACAATGGAATTGTATGATGGCAAGGACGAGATGGAGGAAATTGAGGCCTATCAGCAAAAACATCAGGAAACTGGTTTAATACTTCAGCAATGAGAGAAGGAGTTTCAGATAAGGCAATACTGTGAGAACTTAGCACAGAGGGGTAGACCGCAACACCCACTGCAGCTGATGTAAAACACTTCAGGAGTAAATGAACTAATATGAGAAATGTGGATTGAGGTAGGGTGACATCAGAAAAGGTGACTTCTCTAATGCCATCAACATGAATGGTTAAGGTTCTATCTCTGAGATTAATAGAAAGTGGACTGTGCTGGAATATCCAATCACATCCAAGGATAATATCATAGCCCTTCACAGGTAAAATTTTGAAATCTGACAAAAAGGATTCGCCTTGAATCAAATAGGATGCCTGGGAACAAGTCGCACCAGTATATAGGATAGAATCATCTGCCACTCGCACTGGTAAGGTGGTATGGTTGTCAATCTGTAATTGAGCCTGCTGAGCCAACTTAGGGGAAATAAAAGTAGTAGTACTGCCACTATCCACCAGAGCAACAGCAGTGAGGGAGCCCAACTGAATATGCACTGTAAAGATAGTCGCTCCTGGTTTACCAACCAAAGCATGCATAGAGAGGGCATGGACTACATCCGAAGATGGAACTAGAGGAGGACTTCCTGGTGGGGTAGAGAAGGACGGACAGAATCGTCCAGCGGCTCATCCTCCACAGTCACCAAATAGATCTGACGAGCTTTGCAAATCGTACCATGTCCTGGGACCCACGGTTCCTGACATTTGTAGCATTTACCTGCAGACCTGGGCTGGGAAGAAATATTTGTGCAGGCAGGTTTAACAATGTCAGGAGGTGCGACCGTTTTCATTGAAGATTTGAATTGGTCCTTGACACCTGTTGATGGCTGAGCAGTAACACCCTTAGGAGCAAATTGATAGCCATCATAGTTGCGAGCATGTGCATATGCATCAACAAAAAAATGGATTCCCAGAGATTTCAGAGGTCGCTTAATAAAATCTTTCAACCCTAAGATAAAGAAGTCTAAAAAATACTCCTCAATGAGATGGGGTCGATGACGCTTGACCAAAGCCATTACTTCCTCAAACTTATCAATATAAGCATCAACTCAAGTGAGTTGTTTCAAATTGCGGAATTGATCAGTAACTTCTATATGAGACTTAGAACCAAACGCTGACAGAGCATATGAGAAAATTCGGCCCAAGACAAGTGATCAGTGGGAATATCCGAACTCGAAATCCATTGGTCAGCTCGTCCAGTCATGTAAATCTCCGCAATCAATACTTTTTCATCCTCAGGTCTTCGACTGGGAGAAGTACTTATCGGCTTTACGGATCCAAGCTTCTGGGTTGTCACCATCAAAGAAAGGGAAATCAATCGTCTTGTTGTGGCAAGAACGAGGATCGAAGCGAGGAAAAGGGTCACCAAAAGCTTGGCCATGATAAGGACTGCGGTCCAGTGGAAGAGTGCCATCAGGGTGCTGCCATGGATATTGATGAGGACCAAAAGGAGTTCCCCAAGATTGTTGGCTGTGGCGATAATAAGGACTTGGGTAGGGTGGGTAGGGAGGATATGGTGGTGGAATTGGTTGAGTAGCAGGAGGAAAAGGGTGAGGCCAAGCTGGGTGAGGAGGAACTGGACTCACATCAATGGAGGGAGGTGGCTGGAAATAAGGCTGTTGTGGTGGTGGTGGTGGGAGGGGGGGACGGTGGGAGTTTGGAAAAAAACCGAGGTATTCCACTCTGTTGGATTTGAATATGGCGCTGCAAAGGATATATTAGGAGCAGGAACTCCATCTTATTTTTCCATGCTAGTGAGAGGGCACTTCCCTTTTCTAGAATCAAGAACTCGTGGTGGATGTGGTTCAGAGGAATTACCATCCTCCCAGCGAGCAGCCGACATGAAAGTCCCTAGCGTGACCGGAGGTCGACGCAAATCTTGCCCCATCTCACTGTCAGGCGAAGACAACATGTCTTGGATCACCCGCAAGCTTTGAAGCACCTCCTTATGCGACTGCGCCTGTAAGGCTTGAAGCTGAATATGTTCTTGCATGTTTTTCTTCTCCTCTTCCATTTTTCTAGAATTCCATAAAGGTAACTCTCAATTCTTCAACCGTAACCTCCAGATTAGGCGCTTCATCCCCCTCCACAGCTCTTTGACCCCTTGCCATATTTTGCCTTCTTCCAAAAATTTCTCCTCCCCTGCCTTCTCTTCACAATACTACGCAAGGGATTTTACTGGAAAACTAGTTTCCCAACCTTGATCACTCAGATCTGGCCAGCCAAGAACCGCATGGCTCTGACACCATTTGTCATGGCCACCTTGCTAAATGGATTCAGAGAACAGAGGAAGAAAACAGAGCAGCAACTAAATATGACAGAAATAAACAATTCATAAACAAATAGAACGGAAATAGGGCAATTTCATTAGGAAATGGACTGGAAGCAGTACAAGAACAGGAACTAAACTTCCAAAGAACAAAGGGGAAAGTAACTTGTGTTCACACTTGAAATCTTGCCCTTCTCCGATCCAGATTCAGAACTTATATAGGTAGCAGTTGACAAAAGAGCTAACGTCAACAGTGCGAAAATCAGGAATACTATTGCGCGTCCAGATCCAATCTGAGCCACACGATTTCACTTACTCCTTCACGAACCGTTACCCTCACATCTCCACCGTCCAATCCTTTCGTCCCAGACTTGCAACAGCATACCCATATCAACAGTAGAGAATTGCAGAGCATCACACCTATGTAGGCTCAATAATCTCTTTGCTATTGCTTACGGTCCCCGACCAGCGGTGGTCAGGGTTCTCTGGAAGGAAGCCTATTAAGTACACTTGAGCTACTTGGGAGCTCGGCGAGTCTTCCCGAGTAGCCCGGCCAAGCTGCTCGGGGACTCGGTAGCCTTCGCGAGCACCTATCCGTAACGTACCCGACTAAGGCCCTGCTTGTTTCAGCTTCCTGTGTAGCTTTCCAGCTTCTGCTTTCCAGAAGCTGGAAAGCTAAAATAAACAGCCAGCTTTTCGAGCTGGCTTTCGGAAAGCTAGAAAGATAGCTAAAATGAGCTTTTGCCGCTTTTGGTGTGCAAAGAAAATAAAAATTTATTACAAAAGCTAATAGTAAAAGATAATCAGCCAGTAAGCTAGCTTTTCAGAAAGCTAGCTTTCTAGAAAAGCTAAAAAGCAGATGCTCAAACAAACACAGCCTAAGCGCAGTGGCTCGGCCCGATGCCCTTCGGATCAACACAGGGCGTGCTCCATACCGAAGCCGGCTAGGGTTGGGACCTAACGCAACTTAGTTGGGTACTACGCAAAGGTGCTCGGGGCTCGGCCGTCTCTATCTTAAAATTTTCTCCGTATGCCCGTTCGCTACGTACACGAGTAAGTGGCTCGAGCATGACTTGAAGCCCGCCGGCCATGCGCTGTCGAGGACCAGAGTCACTCGAGCCCGAGATCAGACACGCAGTGAATAGGAGGCATGAAAATTAAGAAACGTGTCATTGCAAAGCAATGAAAAGTATTCTCCAAATCATAGCAAAAGTTCGAGCTTCATTACATATAACTAATTCAGTTTATCTGTTCTAGGGACTACTACAAGTTAGCCTATTTACAGGGACATCCCGGCAATGATCTTCTTCGTCGCTGGCTCGATCTCGGCGTAGATGCCCTCAATGTCGGCCTCAGAGACGTCGTCCGACCAGCCTTCAGCGACCGCCATCAACCTCCGGGCTATGGCCTCTTCAACCTCGCTGACCGCTGTCAGCCTCTAGGCTATGGCCTCTCTGGTCTCGCCAACCGTCGTCAGCCTCTGGGTTATGGCCTCTCCGGTCTCGCTGACCATCATTAGCCTTCGGGCTATAGCCTCTCCAACCTCGTAGACTGCCATCTACCTCCGGGCTATGGCCTCTCCGACCTCTCCGACTACCATCGGCCTCTGGGCTATGGTTTTTCCCATGTCACCAAATGCTACTTGCCTCTAGGCAATGTTTTCTTCGATCTCGCCGGCTACCATCAGCTATCGGGCTAAGGTTCCCTAAGCCCGCTAGCCGACACCGAGCCAACTATACTGCTATCAAAAGAAGGTGCATGATGCTTGACCCTAGGCCTGAATGTACCATCCAGCTCCAGGCTCAGGGGCTACACCTGGCAGGTGCACCTATACAGTGCCCCTGCCCCAAGCACTCCATACAAGCTGGTAACGCTAGGGGTTGATGCATGATCCTTGACCCTAGGCCTGAATGAACAATCCGACCCTAGGCTCAGGGCTACACCTGGCAGGTGCACCTAACCGGTACCCCTGCCCCAACACTCTGGGAGAATTTCAAAGATTGACCTAAAATCCCTATACGAGACAACTCAGATCCTAGGGCAGAATGTCCCATTCACCACTAGGCTCGAGGGCTGCTGTGGGGGTTATCACCCCGGGGTAGCCCAAACCAAAGAGAGAAGGCCGAGCAGATCGGAACGGACGTCTTCGGACTGGGGTAGGAAGCCCATCCCCGAGCATGGTCGACGAGCCCGACCACGCCCCCCTGGATCGGCCTCGGTTCCTCAGTCCGACCTCCGTGCATGGCCCTGACCAGGACGGAGGTCGGCCACCCGTCCTCAGGAGGCAGGCTTCTTTCCTAAGCCTCACAAACAAGACAAACGGGGGACAGGCGGACAAAAGATGACGTCATCCAACAAAACTGCGCACAAGGTACCTACCGTGGTGGATCCCGAGGCAGGTCTGCGCACAGAACGCCCACGATGAACGGATCCCAAGGCAATTTATGTTTTGCTTTTTAGCTTTAGCTGTACTTGTTTTGTACTTTAGGACTAAGCTTTCTTGTGCATCAAGTACATTATAATTGCCCCCCTTAGACTATAAAAAGGAGGGCAGGGGTGCGCGCAAGGGTTTAGACTCTCTCTGGCTGGAATTGTCCATTGTACTCAAACTCTGTTCATACACCACCTCAACAAAGAACATATGAGTCTTGTTATTCTCCCAGAGGGTCGAACCTGTCTAAAACCCTTGGCTCGCATTATTCTTAAGTCAACCATCAGATCTGTTGGTGAGACGCCAGACCACCCTTTCACCTCCTCGAGCAGCCCCCTTGGAGGACTGTCGACGCACACGTCGACAGGACGTCCTTGAAGGGTTACACGGAAGCTATGATAGCTAATAACAAAAATTTTCTACCGCGCAAACCAAGAACACTTGCAAGATCGTTACCGACTGGAGTAGATTGCAACGGATATAGCCAATCAGGAGCTATCCGATCCGGAACAGTGCCAGCCGATCACAGCCGATTCCCCAAGCCGATAGCCGATCCGTCATAGCCGATGCGCCGATTCCATAGCCGATCTGCCACAGCCGATTTGCCGATCCGCCGCATCCGCCTTGCTCCGATGCGTCGCAGCTGATTTGTTCTAACGCAGCCGATTCGTAGCCACCGAACAACACCGCAATGTAGCAGTGCCTCTATCGGTATCCACATGTCCGGGGATAGAACGCCTAACACCCGTGTGCTAGCATAAGATGCAAGGCTAGGGTTTGGCTCGGAGTGGGGAGGGTTTCCTTGGAGATCTCAAACTCGCCGACTTCTGAAGCCGCGCGATTAGATTGATTTGCTTCAAGTGCAATTCAATACGCAGCTCTCCACCCCTCGCCCATTTATATAGAGTTGCCGACTGGGACTATAGGCCCATCAGGACTCTATCCGATCGGATCCCTATCCGATCGAGTCGTATCCGAGTCCAACTCGAATGCCTGTTCTTATCCCCTTTAGCGTGCGACCCTGTAGGTTCAGGTATACTCGGTTTTGGCTCGAGTCCAACTCAGCCGACCGTCAATAGTGGCGCCTAGCAGCACATATTGACACCATAGTATACAAGAATATAATATCGGCTCTGAACCTGTAATGTGTACACAAATCCCTTTGCCTCACGATACCAATTAAGCTATAGGCAAGATGTGTGCCATCCCATCAATAGCTTAACCATTCACTCGAACCGTATTGGATTATATGTCTGTTGATTGACTCCTGAATCAACTCGGCATGGCCATGCACTTCCATAATCCATTACCTCGAGGGACCCAGAGATATCTCTCCAAAGGAGGGGCAAATTCCATCTTGATCACTCACATCCCACTCCATGTTTCATAGCAAACCCGAAGACTACTTTTATAACTATCCAGTTACGGAATAGCGTTTGGTAGTCCCAAAGTAGGCTACTACATATGTCAGAATCCATGATGATCTCAGGTCTAAGAACTTTGCACCAACACTACTTGAGACCAACTAATGGCATATTAATTCCTGTAGTGTCTCATGGTGGGTCTATCCAACAATGTGTTCTCTAACACATGTCCATGTATATTGATTTGGTATCTCCATACCATGATCTATGAGACATGATCATCAATCAATAAACATGCCGATCTTAGAATCATATCTGTTCCAACAATATGACATATGATCAGGGGTCGTTTAGAAATAGATTCATACATAAAGAGTCTCATAAATAAGTCATGTATTTATTGATCAATACAAGTTGTCTATTGAATGGAACTCACTTTATTCATTTATACATAAACATTGACTATGATATCCAACATCTCCATGTTGCCTCTAGGGCATATCACTAACAGTCTCCCACTTGCACTAGAGTCAATCATGTAAGTATCTAATACCCATTGCTCTTGTGTGCGCCTCATGTTTCGGCTGCAGGAGAGGTTTTGTCAACGGATCGGCTATGTTGAGATCCGTGTGCACTTTGCATATCTTGACATCACCTCTGTCCACAATCTTGCGGATGAGATGATATCGCCGAAGTATGTGTTTGGACTTCTGATGTGACCTCAGCTTCTTGGCTTGCGTAATGGCTCCACTATTATCACAATAGAGAGACATCGGACCAGTCGCACTAGCCATCACACCTAGCTCAGAAACAAATTTCTTGATCCAAACAGCCTCCTTTGCAGCTTCTGAAGCAGCAATGTACTCGGCCTCCGTTGTAGAATCAGCAACAGTATCCTGCTTGGAACTCTTCCAGCTGACTGCGCTTCCGTTCAGGCAGAACACGAACCCAGATTGCGATCTATATTCATCCTTGTCCGTCCGGAAGCTAGCATCGGTGTAACCACTTACAATGAGCTCTTCTTCACCTCTATAGACTAGGAACATATCCTTAGTTATTCTCAAGTACTTAAGGATATTCTTTACGGCAGTCCAGTGACCTTCACCTGGATCTGACTAGTATTTGCTCGTAGCACTCAAAGCGTACGAGACATCTGGACGTGTACAAAGCATGACATACATGATGGATCCTATTGCCGAAGCATATGGAACCATACCCATCTTATTCCGCTCATCATGTATCCGAGGACTGATTCTTGCTAAGATTAATGCCATGTGACATAGGCAAGAAACCTTTCTTGAAATCGTGCATGTTGAACCTTTTCAACACCTTGTCAATATATGTACTTTGGCTTAATCCAATTAGCCTCTTGGATCTATCTCTATAGATCCGAATGCCCAATATGTATGCTGCCTTCCCTAAGTCTTTCATGGAAAAACTATTTTTCAATGAAGACTTGATGGATTCTAGCATAGGGATATCATTTCCAATCATTAATATGTCATCCACATATAAGATTAGAAATACAATTACGCTCCCACTGACCTTCTTGTAAACACAGGCCTCCTCTTCATTTTTGATGAAACCAAACCCTTTGATTACTAAATCAAAACGAATATTCCAACTCCGAGATGCTTGCTTCAATCCATAAATGAATTTCTGTAGCTTGCATATCTTTCCAGGTGATTGTGGATCAACAAAACCCTCAGGTTGTATCATGTATATATCCTCGCTTAGGTTTCCATTTAGGAAAGCCGTTTTGACATCCATCTACCATATCTCATAATCCAAATATGCAGCAATCGCTAGAATAATCCGAATTGACTTAAGCATTGCAACGGGCAAGAAGGTTTCATCATAATCAATACCTTGAATCTGTTTAAAACCTTTCGCCACCAATCGCGCCTTATAGATGTGAACATTTCCATCCATGTCGGCCTTCTTCTTAAAATCCCATTTGCACTCAATGGTTTTGACACCATCGGGTGGATCAACCAAGTTCCAAACTTGATTATCATACATGGATTCTATTTCGGATTTCATGGCTCCAAGCCACTTGTTGGAATCGGGTCCCATCATCGCTTCCTCATAGGTCTTAGACTCATCGTTGTCTAACAATAATATATCACGTTGTTTCGCACCTTGTTAACGACCAAATTTGGTAACCAAATCCCCAGGTTTGAAGTAGAGATTGAGGCGGAATCGGAGAAGGTGCACGACCTGCGAAGAAACAGGGGCTGCATCGGCTAAGTCCGAATCGGCTGCGGAACCAGTCTGCTGAGTCCGAGTCGGACCAGGATAGCCGATGCCGATCCCGCGCGAAGATAGAGTTGGGGCCGGTCCCGAGAGGAAATTTGAAGATAAAGTATTGGATTCGGTTTCCAAATTGTGCGTTAAAGATATTGCCATCTATGCATAAGGTCCTGTAACGGCAATTGTATCTGTAAATTAGGGAGTTGTATAGATATTCCTTTTGTAATACGGCATGGGACTGCGCCCCGAGATATTATCGTACTGTAAATAGTAGATAAGGTAGAAACCGTGTCCTACACGGATGTCGTTATGCCTGGGTATAAATAAGACCCGAAGGCTCTTTGTAAATAGATCAATCAACCAACACACAATCAATCAACTTCGGCACATTGCCACCCTTTTATTTTCGATGAGTTCTTGCTCTTGCTCGGGCTGCATCGGCCTCGATCTCCGAGCAAGGTAATTCCTCATTACCAGTGGTTTGTATCGTAGGGATTAGTGTTTCCATCGTCATGATACTCTAGTTTTGACGTTATAAACTATGCAATCTATCATACACGGCCTATAATCTAGAGCAATGTCTAGATCTATCCCACAATCGGCTGGTTTCTCTCTAAAGACAGCAGCCGATGAGGCTAGATCCAGGAGTTGAATTAGATTATATGTCGTGTCTACCGTCTCAAGGGGTTTTCATTAGCTTATACAGATCTAATATTTTTTATACTTAATGTTGCATCTAATCGAACTATTAAGTCGCTTTTAGAACTATCAAAATATGTTTAGTTTAATTTTTATCATTAGAGACAGTGCCGGGGTTTCAGCCGGCCTTACCTGTTTTAGTTATCTTTTAGTGTTAATTGCTATTAGATATATTAAAGCCGCCTTTTATATTAAGATCTCAATCTGTTTAAATGCCCTAAGCCAGTATCAATCTGTCAAGTTACGTTGATAGCCGATTGATCTAGGTTTAGCGCATTTAGATTATATTAATATCTTTTTATAAAATGTATCGGAGTATTAGCCGATTCACATTAGACCTACAGTATCGTTTAGGTTATCAATGTAGATAATTATTATCCTAGTGTGCCTTTAGCCTAAGTGATTTATACTGTCTCGGTATACTACCGATCTATCCCAATGACTTAGTATAAATATGCTTTGGGATAGCAATTATGTGTTTATTGATGTCTTCAGCCGATCTGGTAGGATCTAATTATAACTTAATGCCAATTTCTTGTTTTCTTGTTGGTTACAGGATCAAACCAACTGACACGCCATAAATTCACCAAAGGCGACCAACTTGGACCTGCACAGAAGCTAAGCAGATCTCCTAGGCCAATGTGTGGGAATCAAAATTCTCATCAACACGCTTTTGGCACGCCCAGTGGGACCCATTTGCACACTTCCAAGATCGACACAATGTCTGGCGTGAAGAACTCAGAAGTCAACGAGGAAAACGTCATCCCAGTAACAATTGAACAACTGTCGGCTGAACAACTCGCCGACTATAAACGGATGGTTAAGCAACTGCAGGCTAATTACCTGCAATCCTTTACCGAGACCAGATCTGGGGCTGTCCTCCAGAAGTTCAAATTCAAGCTCGAAAACCTCAACACATCCTCCGAGGAGGACAGGAAATGAAAGAAGAAAATGGAGGAGATTAAACAAGAACAAGATGATTCGGGACTCCACACCCTATAGGACCGAATCGACTCGGCTGTGCACCACGCTCTCATCATCCAAAGTGGCATATTGGTCAATAACCTCAACAACATGATAGCCACTGTGGTCGACTCGAAGATAGCCGAGCAACTGCCAAGGGGGCCGACCTATTTCACTCACGGCCAATTCCTAGGTTACAGGACGCTGTCAACTCAAGGCTTGCCAATCCCGTCACTGGGACAGCCGAATCCTCAGGGAGGAGCTCTGATTCAACCAAACACGCAGGCATCGACTTCAGAGCCACATCCCAGGATCCTGGTCCGACAGCAGCCTCAACATCAGGGCCATGGTGCCCCGACAGTGACGCAGGAGCAGGTGGAGAACATGTTCAACACAATTCGGTGGTCGATCATGCCCAATGAGCCAATTGGCAGTATTCCCCCCGCACCACATCATAGTCCTGTCGGCAATCGGCTACTTCCTGAGTAGTCACCGCCGATCATGTCTCGGCCACCTCCCGCTGCGAATCATTTCCAGTATCAACATTCGGAAGGCCAATATGATCAGCAGTATCAGCCGCAGACGCCACCACCTCTTCAGTATCGCCAAGGACCCATACCGTATTGTTAACAGCTAAATTTGGTAACCAAATCCCTAAGTCCTAGCTGAAGTTGAAGCAGAATTGGATCGGCTGGTTTGACGGAGAAACAAAGGCCGGGTCGGCTGAGATGCGATCGGCTACGAAGCCAGTCAGCTAAGGTTGAATCGGATAAGAATAACCGATAGCCGATTCTAAGTTCAGAGGAGTTGAAGCCGTTTCTGATGCAGATATTTGGAGATAAAAGGGAATTGGGAGGTAAAAGCTTACCTCTGCGACACGACTCGTGGCTTCCTGGTCACACGCTTGGTTCTCTGCCGATTCAGAAGCATATGAGCAGGTGCAAGTAATTTTGAAGAGGGCCAAAGAGTTCAAGTCACTTACCGTGATCGGTCGGACGGGCGTTTCGGAGGGCTTGGCGTGTTTTGGATTTCGCTTTCGTCAGCCGATGAGGTAGCAGCATACTTGTCCGAATTCGAATCGGCTGCAGCTTCGTCGACGGCGTCGGCAACTTCTTCGCCCTTGACTTCTTCGTTGAGGTAGGCCTCGACGTCCTGGTTGATCGACGACAGGTCATCGTCGGCTGCAACCCGCTTCGCCCATTTGACGGCCCTTTTCTTCGACTCAGCGGCTGACGTGGCGGCAACTAACAGCTTAGCCCTCTTCGTCTGCTGAACCGGCTGGCGGGTTTGCCTGTAAAGTAGAGTGCCGACTTTCGACGCGTTGAAGCCGATGGGCGATGGCGCCAGCCCGCGCCCATCCGGCAAAATGTCGAGCGTATACTGGATCACTACTCCACTTAGGCTAACTGGGAGAGGGGAGTCGTCGACTGTCTGCAAACAAGAAAAGACAACATTAGCTGACAATGCAAATGAGAGCTGACAAAGTGAACAAGATTTAAAGGGAAAAGTGCTTACCGATGGGACGCGGTCAGGTTGACCAACGTCAGTACATACCGGCCGACCGATGGAAAAGATGCCGCTTCCATTCGGCCCACCACCGTTGAAGACTGTGATTTGCTTCGTGCCAAGCTGATTCGGCCGATTTGGCCGAGTGGGGGAATCGGAAGCTGCAGCAGCCGAAGCATCATTATAGCTCCTTCGATGTGGCCCCTAGGCTGGATCTTGTCGGCGAACCACAACCCGATCAGCAATTGGCTCCAGCCGAATTATCGTGCTGCCACCATCGGATGGTAGAACTCGTACGACTTCACCACGTTTCAGCCCTGGTGGATGCCGACCGACAGGATGCACGGGGAGATGGCGGTGCGAAGACTTCCCTCGGCTCTGGGTTTTCTTTCAAATCCAGCTCGTCCAGCCGAAGGCGTCCTGGTTGCTCGGACTCATGGAAATCTTCGTAGGCGAACCAGATCCTAGAGTTGGCTGCGAAGCCATCGTACAGCCGCTCGAACCATTCCGAGAACTCGTCGGCTGTCAGCCTTGACCCCGGATATGTCGTAGCCGATTCGCCGTATGACGTCGGCCGACGAGTTGTCTGCTCTTCATCACCCACGATCCTTGGCTCGATTAGTGGAAAGTTAGCTTGGGGAGGAGCGGGCTGGTCGGCTATCTTGTACATGTGTAAGTTCATCCATAATTGAAGTAGCCACCAGGGGCCGCCAGTGCCGACGGACAGCCTTGACGCCAGCCGAGCCGAAGCCGATCCTAGCGTCTGGTACAAATAGCCCAGAAGATATTTTCCTAGGGGAATTTTCTGCTTCTCCACGAGCGCTTCAGCTACGTGCTGCCAGTTTGTCGTCGGCCCACAGCTGGATCCGCAGAACAGGAACTTCTCGAGCCACATCATCAGGAAGGCGGTGTGCTCCCTTTCCGAGATCGGCCCGTCACGCATGTTCATGCCGATGTAGCCGCTCCAGCCGCCGATGCTCTTAGTTTTGAAAATGTGGTTGTTCTTGCCTTGGAGGTCGCTCGGCCGAACCATCGAGGTGATGTCCAAACTGGTCAGCATCACGACGTCCATCAAAGTTGGCGTCATCAGCCCTTGCCTGAATAGGAAGGCATTGAGGGTATCTGACCAGAAGGAGTGGGCAGCCGATAGCATCGATTCATTCTTTGGCATATCGGCTATTGTTAGATCTAGGCATTAGTCAATGCTAAGTTCAGCCCAATGTGTCCTTTTCCTAGCCGACATTCTGAGATACCATGCCGGCCAATTCTTGTTCGTTGAGGGCCATGACTTAAAAGCGCTGCTCCAATTCGGCAGGCTAGGGGTTGAGAATCGGAATGGAACCCGGTCAGTTTCGGCGTTGATCAACTCGCTTGGGTCCGGATTACCGATTGGCCCTAGGAAGTACTGATTTTTGTGGACTAGCTGGGGAACAGCGATCTGGTGGGCTAGGTGCTGCATGATATGAAGAAATAAAGAAATTATAACAAGGAAGAACGGCGAGTTGGAGGAGTCAAGATGCAAGATTCAGATTGCAAGGACTGAAAAGGGGATCGAGCCGATCGGCCTTACCTCGGGGTATTGCTGCTGCTGCTCCGATGCGCTGACGGGAGTGCTTGAGGATGCCATCTGGAGGAGATCGCCGCTGCTTGGGGTTCGCCGGAGCTGATTTTGGCTTCTAGTCGCCGGAGTCGCCGGGATTAGCCAAGTGCGCCGGTGAGTCGCCGGAGGGGAGAGAGAAAGGGGATTTTGTTGCGGAGTGCTCGAGAGTGAAAATGAAAGCGTGGCCTCTTCGGTAAGAGGGAAGGATTATTTAAAGGATATTTTTGCTAGCCGAAACGGTTTAGGTCAGAAAAGAACGGGAACTCGAAAGGGCGACAAATCCACGACATTTCATATCACGAACTTGGGGGGCATGTGTTAACAGCTAAATTTGGTAACCAAATCCCTAAGTCCTAGCTGAGGTTGAAGCAGAATCGGATCGGCTGGTTTGACGAAGAAACAGAGGCCGGGTCGGCTGAGATGCGATCGGCTGCGAAGCCAGTCGGCTAAGGTTGAATCGGACAAGAATAGCCGATAGCCGATTCTAAGTTTAGAGGAGTTGAAGCCGTTTCTGATGCAGATATTTGGAGATAAAATAGAAGATTTGGGTTCCAAATTGTGCATTAAGAGATATTGCCATCTAGGGATAAAGTCTCGTAACGACAAGTGTATGTAAATTAGAGATTTGTTTAGAGATAACCCTATTGTAAAGGCGGCAAAGGATTGCTTCCCGCGCTTTTGTCGTATAGATATGGTAGTTAGTTGCAGCCGTGTTTAGCACGGTCTTTGTTGATCTTGGGTACAAATAGGACCCGAGACCCCTGTAAACAAAACAATCACAATCAATACAACCTTCGGCGCATCGCCTCCTTTTTCTTTAGACGAACAACTGATCCGGCTTCGGGCTGCATCGTTTCGATCCCCAAGTTCAAGTAAATGTTTGTCATTAGTGATGTATCTTGTCGAATTTAGTGCTTCCATCGTTATGACACTAAATTCGATGATTTACGCTGCGCTAGTTATCATATATCGCATATAATCTAGAACAATGTTTAGATCTGTCTCGACATTGGCTCGTTTCTGCCAAGGATCAGCAGCCGATAGAGCTAGATCTAAAGGTTGCCTTGAATTATATGCGATATCCACCGTCTCGAGGTATTTACATCAGCTACAATAGATCGGACAATTCTTTTTATACTTAATGCTGCATCAGTGTTGAACTATTAAGTCGTTTTTAGAGCTTTTATGATCTGTTCGGCTAGATGTGTTTTGCTTAGAGAAGTGTCGGGGTTTCAGCCGGCCTTATCTGTTTTAATGTTCTTTTGATATATTTGTTATCAGGATTATTAAAACCTCCTCTTATATTAAGATCTTGCTTTAGTTAAATGCCCTAAGCCAGAATCAGTTTGTCGGCTACAGCCGACAGCCGACTGATATAGGTTTAGCGCATTTAGCTCAGATCAATATCTTTTCATAAGACAAATCGGAGTATTAGCCGATTCACGGTTGGACTTATGACATCGGCTAAGATTGTCAAAGCATAAGATTGTCAAAGCATATATTTATTATTCTGTTGTATATTTGGATTAAGTGACTAATACTGTCTCGGTGTAGCCGATCTATTCTAGTCACTTGGTTTAAATACACTTTGGAATAGCATATATACGTAAATTGACTCCTGCAGCCGATCCAGCAGGATCTGACTTAGCACTTAATGTATATATCTCTATTTTTCTTGTTGGTTATCAGATCAAACCAACTAGCACGCCTTGAACAACATAGGTAGCCGAGAAGGACCTGCACTGGAGTTAAGCAGATCTCCTAGGCCAGCACATGAGAGAAATTTCTCATCAACACGTATGAACAATACGAGCCGATACCTCAAGCTCAAGACAACAGACCTTGGGCCGATCTGATTGCTGATGTGATGCGCGATCAGTTCGGCCTCAAGCCAAAGGACTCCGGCCATATGTACCGATACCCGTATCCAGATCACTTCGAGAGGGTACCACTGCCAAACCGATACAATGTGCAGACTTCTCCAAATTCTCTGGGCAAGACAATGTATCTACCTACGAACACGTCAGCCAATTGCTGGCTCAATGCGGGAGGCATCGGCTACAGACGCACTCAGGGTTCGCCTGTTCCCGCTGTCGTTATCAGGGTTCGCCTGTTCCCGTTGTCGTTACCTGGTTTTCATCGCTACCATACAACTCAATACAGAGCTGGGCCAATCTTGAGAAACAATTCCATAGCTATTTCTACTCCGGCAACCACGAGATGAAGCTGTCGGACTTAACGAGCATCAGACAGAAGCACGAGAAATTGGTCCAAGACTACATCCAACATTTCAGACAAATGAGGAACCGATGCTACAATCTGGTATTGTCGGATCTAGCTAGCCGATCTAGCTTTTCACAGGCTTTTGCCACCAATCCGTGAAAGGTTTTTGGCTCAAGACTTCGACAGCCTGGCCCACTTGGCCTAGAAGGTGACGGCCCACGAGCAAAGGTTTCAAGGATCAAGGAAGGTCATCATGAAGGTTGCTCATGTCGTATGCGAAACAGATTCGGATATAAGCGATAGCGATGCTAAGGTAGCAGCAGTCGAGTGGACAAGAAATAAGAAGGCCATAGTTTGCCAATGGCTTTTGAAAACGGCCAAGGAGGAGAAGTACGACTTCGACTTAACCAAAGCCGATAGGATCTTCGACCTGTTGCTGAAGGAAAAGCAAATTCAGCTTCTGGCCAACCACGTCATCCCATCGGCTGAAGAACTCAAGAAGAAGAAGTACTGTAAATGGCATAACATCACCTCCCACAGCACCAACGACTGCAAGGTGTTCAGGCAGCAGATCCAGTCGACCATTGAAGTCGGGAAAATAAAGTTTGCAGAATTGGCTAAGTCGATGAAAGTTGATGGCAATCCTTTCCCGGTGAACACGGTCTAGGCCGACCACAGGTGAGCTGATCGACAGCACAGAGTGACATACAGCTTAGCCGAAACCATAAAATTAGTCAAAGCCGAGCCGAAGCCAACTAGGGAGAAAGCCGCACCAGTCAACATGGTGCATACCACTGGCCGATCAACTGATCGTCGGCCGATACGGATGGATAGCCAACGCTAGTTTCAACTGCGAGTGCAACAAGCAGAAGAAGATCGGCGCGGCAGGCCGTACCAGAGAGAACCTGAGCGGGTAGGATTACGATATGTCAGACGCCACAGCGACCTGCATTGGCGCTGCGAATTCTTCTGATTCTGCTGGGAATCGGGCATGAGGCTGCCCATAATCGAAGACTGCCCGACGTGTAGCGAATTTTGAGAGGGCGAGTATAGGGACCCCCCAATGCAAAGTCCTATCCGATTTGTTCCTAGGGCCGTGCAGCTCAACCAGACAAGGCTGCCTGTGCACGATCGGCTGGGGCCAATTCATCAAGACTTCTTCGAATGCGAGGATGAGGAAGAAGAGGAAGCCGACGAAGAACAATCCGCTAACCTATAATGGTGCCCTTCTGACCTGTTCACCAACTTGCAAAAAAGAAGAATACAGAGGCTGAGAAGCGAAGGGCAGGAGGAAGAGGTCCAACAGATGATTCAGCACCAGCAACGTTGGCAGAGCAGGAAATAGTGGTGACCCAAGGAGAAGACCACCCCAGCCGATGAGAGCCCAGCTGATCAAGCAAGAAGGGCGGCCAAAGAGAAAGGAAAAGCTTCTGCATCGGTCAACATGGTGTTTGTGTTGCCAGCCGACTTTGAGGCCACCGAGGCCGATGCAGGCAACGTCGACGAGACTTGGCAAAGCTAGTCCTGTCCCCAGAACAAGCTATCTTCGACAAACCCGAGGGGACTGAGAATCGGCACCTGAAGCCACTATATATAAAGGGATTCGTCAATGGCAAGCCAATGTCCAAGATGCTGGTCGACGGAGGGGCTGCTGTCAACCTAATGCCCTATGCAACTTTTTGGAAGCTGGGCAAAGGAGCCGAAGACCTGATCAAGACAAATATGATTCTCAAAGACTTCGGCGACAACCCTTCAGAGGCCAAGAGAGTTTTAAATGTTGAGCTGACCGTCGGCAACAAGACCATGCCCATGACATTTTTTGTCATCGACGGGAAGGGATCATATAGCCTGCTGCTCGGAAGGGATTGGATTCAAGCCAACTGTTGTATCCCTTCTACAATGCACTAAAGTCTGATCCAGTGGCAAGGCGACAAGATAGAGATCGTGCCAGCCGACAGGTCAGTCAATGTTGCTAATGACGATTTGTCACTCTGGGAAATCGATGGTATTGATTGCCTGTCCGACAAAATCTGGCAAGCTAATTTTCTAAAGGTGTCCGATTCCGATATACAGCCCATTGGAGACGAGGAGCCTCAATTGCTACTTTGAAGGCGTCATGGAGGGCTCGAACGTCTACAGCGAGAACACCGTGGACGATAACAACGGCAAACTTGGGCAAGGGTTTATGTCGGCCGACGAGCTAGAAGAGGTTGATATAGGTCCAGGAGATAGGCCTAGGCCGACATATATTAGTAAAAATTTGTCTTCTCATTTTAAGTCCAAGCTCATCGATTTATTAAAGGAATACAAAGACTGTTTTGCTTGGGATTATTGTGAGATGTCTGGTCTTAGCCCATGAATTGTTGTGCATCGGCTACCTATAAAGCGTGGATATCGGCAGTACAAACAGCCTCCGAGGAGGTTTAATGCCGATATGTATGATAAGATCAAAGCCGAAATCACTCGGCTGTACGATGCCGGATTTATTCGACCCTACCGATATGCAGAGTGGGTCTCCAACATAGTTCCAGTACTAAAGAAAAACGGCAAGCTTAGGGTATGCATTGACTTCAGAGATTTGAACAAGGCTACCCCCAAGGACGAGTACCCAATGCCTATAGCCGATCTGCTAGTGGATGTTGCCTCCGACCACAAAGTTATAAGTTTCATGGACAGCAACGTAGGTTATAACCAGATCTTTATGGCCGAGGAAGACATCCACAAGACAGCTTTCAGGTGCCCAGGAGCAATCAGCCTATCTGAATGGGTCGTCATGACGTTCGACTTGAAAAACGTTGGAGCTACGTATCAAAGAGCCATGAACTATATTTTCCATGATATGATCGGCTCCCTGATAGAAATCTACATTGATGACATCGTTGTTAAATCTAGGAAAATAAAAGGCCATATAGCTGATCTAAGGCAAGTTTTGGAGAGAACAAGAAAATATGGCCTGAAGATGAACCCCTTGAAGTGTGCGTTCTGCGTGTCGGCCGAGCAATTTTTAGGATTTCTTGTTCACGAAAGGGGAATTGAAGTCACACCAAGGAGCATTAACGCAATCAAGACGATTCAGCATCCCAAGAACAAGAAGGATCTACAGTCTCTGATCGGCAAAATCAATTTCATCAGGCAATTCATAGCCAATCTGTCAGAGAAGATGGAGCCGTTCCCACCATTGCTTCGGCTGAAGGCCGATCAAACATTCACCTGGGGGGCAGAGCAGAAGAAAGCGTTGGACAATATCAAGGATTATTTAAGCTCACCTCCAGTCTTGATTCCTCCACAAAAAGGGACACCATTCAGGTTATATCTGTCAGCCGACAAAAAGTCCATCAGCTCAGTTTTAATTCAGGAGGTCGAAGGGAAAGAAAAGGCTATATTTTACCTCAGCCAACGGCTTTTGGACGCTGAAACAAGGTATTCACCCATGGAGAAATTATGCCTTTGCCTATATTTTTCATGCACAAAGTTGAGGCATTATCTATTATCCAACGAGTTCACCGTGGTATGCAAAGCCGACGTAGTAAAATATATGTTGTCGCTCCAGTGCTAAAAGGACGGGTTGGGAAGTGGATATTTGCCTTAACAGAATTTGATCTATGATATCAGGCACCCAAGGCAGTAAAAGGACAAGCTATAGCTGATTTCATAGTGGAACATAGAGATGATTCAATTGGCTCAGTAGAAATTATGCTTTGGACTTTAACTTTCGATGGCTCGGTTTGCACCAATGGATGCGGAATAGGCTTGGTAATAATTTCTCCAAGGGGGGCAAGTTTCGAGTTTGCTTTTTCAATCACACCCCACGCCACAAACAACCAAGCCGAGTATGAAGCCGTGCTTAAAGGACTACAACTGCTCAAGGAGGTGGAAGCCGACGCCATCGAGATAATGGGAGATTCACTATTAGTCATCAGCCAGTTGTCAGGGGAATATGAATGCAAGAACGACGCGCTGATGGTCTACTATCACAAGTGCCGAGAATTGATGGACAACTTTCGACTAGTGACATTGAAGCATATCCCCCGAGAACAAAACACAGAAGCCAATGATTTAGCTCAGGGGGCATCAGTCTATAGGCCGATGATAAAAGATGTTGAAGTGGAGGTCGCCACCATGACAACCAACGACTGGAGGTTTGAAGTCCACAATTACCTGCAAAATCCTTCCCAGACGGCTTCAAGGAAATTGCGCTACAAGGCTTTGAGATATGTTCTGCTTGACGAAGAATTGTACTATCGGACGATTGATGGTGCGCTACTCAAATGTCTCGGTACCCATCAAGCCAAGGTTGCTATCTGGGAAGTACATGAAGGGATTTGTGGCACACATCAATCGACCCATAAGATGAAGTGGCTACTTCGGAGAGCAGGGTACTTTTGGCCGACCATGCTGAAAGATTGTTTCAAGTATTACAAGGGATGTCAAGACTGTCAGAAGTTTGGGGCTATCCAAAGGGCACCAGAATCGGCCATGAACCCTATCATCAAGCCTTGGCCATTCAGAGGTTGGGGAATCGACATGATCGGCCAAATTAATCCACCCTCAAGCAAAGGACACAAGTTTATATTGGTGGCAATCGATTATTTTACCAAGAAGGTTGACTCTGGGGATGCCATCGAGTTTTTCAAGGAACACAGTATATACCGATTCGGCCTTCCCCAAACTAATAACTACGGATCAGGGATCTCTGTTTTTATCTCAGATGAGTTTGTTCAGTTTGCCGACAGCATGGGGATGAAGTTGCTCAACTCTTCACCATATTATGCTCAGGCCAACGGGCAAGCAGAGGCCTCAAACAAGAGTTTAATCAAGCTGATAAATAGAAAGATTGCTGAGTACCCGAGGCAGTGGCATAGCCGATTAATCGAATCATTATGGGCCTATCGGATGGCTTGCCACGGATCGATCTAGGTGCCTCCATATAAACTGGTCTACGGACATGAAGCAGTTCTGCCATGGGAAAATATCATCGGCTCAAGAAGGATTCAACTACAAGACCAGCTGACAGCCGATGATTATTACAACTTAATGGTGGATGAATCAGAAGAACTAGTTTTGTCAAGGATGCGTGCCTTCGAAAAAGTGATCAGGGACAAGGAGCGAGTAGTCTGTCATTATAATAAGAAAGTCGTGCCTAAGTCTTTTGAAGAGGGCGAGCTCATTTGGAAGTTAATATTGCCGACTGGATCAAGAAATAACAAATTCGGCAAGTGGTCACCTAACTGGGAAGGACTTTTCAAGATCCACAAGTGCGTCTCTAAAGGAGCCTACATGCTGGAAGGATTGGACAGAGAAGTATTTGGAAGGGCTCTCAATGGCAAATATTTGAAGAAATATTACCCCAATGTTTGGATCAACTCATGATTCGACTAATGTCTGGCTAATTCGTGTTAGCCGATGTGGTGGGAGACACGCATCGCCTTTAGACCATTTTTTCTAAGTTTTCCCCTTTGGTTTTCCTAAATCGGCTCTATACAACCGACACGCCTTGGTTTGTTTGGAATACTAATTTTATCAATGTTGCAGTCATCATCGACAAAACTAGGGGGCATATACATATACAACATCAGGAATCAGACGTAGCAAGTTTTCAAAAATTTTCAAGGCATTCAAAGCTTAGATCGGCAGAAGGAATGAGATTAAGGTCAACGAGCCGATTACAAAAGATTGTTTAAACAAAGTTAATGCAAGTTTCAAAAACTAAGTCCTATTACATGCCCAAGAATGCATCTATGGCCGAGATCGCTGAAGTCTTGATGGCGTTCACTTTGTCAACTACAGCCAAATCTTCTGCATCAGAGCCGGGGACCACTTTAGCCAACTTATGCAGCTCCTTCAAATGCTTGATCGTGGCCGTCAATCTCCTCTTTTGGTCTTCGGTGGCTTTGGGCAGATCGGCTAGTAGCTGTTCTTCGGCGGCGATCTTTGCTCGGCATTGTTCCAACTGCAACAGCAAACCGGCTTCTTCGAGCTTGAGATCGGCAATCCGGGCTTGTGTGGTTGATGGACCGCCGTCGTTCGTTTAGCTTCACCTTTTCGGCTTCCACATTCTTAACCGTTTCTTCGATCCTAGCTGTTACATCGGCCGGGCGCTCTCTCTATCATCGTTTGCATTGCACGCCCTAACTTAGGCCGATGCAGGTCGATGTAGATGGCTTCCGAATTTTTGGTGGCTAGATCTTCCGGGAGTTGGCCCTCAATCTCGAAGAACCGTGACCTGGCCGATCCACATTCCACAACCAGGCGGTCCATGTCAATATATAGTCGATTGCAGATATCTTGAAGTTTGCTCTTAAGGTCATCGGCTACAGTTTTGTCCGGACTGGTCGCTTCGCCTTCTTCATCACCAAGGAATTCCTTGATGTCAAAAGACAGCAGATCGGCCAGGGCCTGCAAAGGATATGGAGAGGACAGATCACAAGTCAGAAAGTAGCCGATTATTCAAGGACTAAAAAGAGGAAAGGAACCAGGCTTACTCTTGCTGCAGGGATTGGAGCAACCGCTTCTTCGGCGGCCAGACTAGTTGGAGCAATGGCCTCCTCATCATGATCACTGGCCGGTGTGGCCATCTCCTCAGTGTGCTCGCTGGTCAGCCCAGCAATATCCTTGGCATTGCGACTGCAGATAGCTGATTGAGTGTGCTCGCTTGAGACTTGGGGGGCAGCCGATGGAGACCGAGGAGGCTGTGCAAGAGACAAAGTGTTAGTCCAGATCGGCCAAGGAAAGCAAAGCAAAGAAAAGGCAAGGTTAGAGGTTTACTGGTGAAGCAGGATGTGAAGGGCGACCAGCTAGCCTTTTGAACTACAGAGGACAGTGTGGTTAAGGATTAAGGTGATCAAGGTTCATGAACCAAATTTGACGAGAGAAGGACTTACTGGTCGTTTCTTGGAAGGCGGACTTGGAGGAGACGGGTCGTTGGCTGGTGGGTTTACTGAGTTGTGGCTCGAATCACTTGATTCGGATGCCTCCCCGACGGCTTGAGACATTTCCTCATCCATCACTTCTTCATTGAGGAACTGGTCGACACTTGGGTCGATGGATGGGAGGCTGTCGGCTGGTGCAGTTGGTTTCTTTTTCTTCTGCTTCTTGGCAGGTGCAGCCGACGGCTTCACAGCAGGAGCAGCCCTCTTCTTTCGCGCCAACGCTCACGTGTTTGCCCGTATAGCAAGGTCTTTAGCTTTAGCGCTTCCCAGCCGATTGATGAAGGAGCTAATCCACAGCCACCAGGGAGAACGCCTGGGAGGTACTCGATTGTGATCCCGGAATTGCTCACTTTCGACGAATCCGTTTCTATCATCTGCAAGGAAGAAGAAAACTTAAGTGTTAGCAAGCCAGGTTACCCGATCGATCAGAGAAGGAAAAATCTTCAAAGTCAAGAGCTTACCGAGGGGATTTTGTCCGGTAGCAATGAGGTGATGTAGTAGGAAGACTGTTGATGGAACAAGTGTCTTTTGATCTCTACCCACCATTTGTCATATGTTGTGCTCTTCTTGTAAGATAGCCCCAAGGTGCCATGCTGCCGAGAGGTGGGCCTTCTATTTCTATTAGCTTGTTCATGATCAGCCTCTCGGTCACCACCCCTTGGGTTTCGATTTTGTCAGCATAATAGTAGCCGTCAGGCAGTTGCCCAAGTACAAATTGCCGAGCAGCTGACACCGGATAATAAAATTCATAAGTCTTCGCCACGTTTTGGCCTTGGTGGATCCCTGTCGACAGGATGCATGGTGCAAGTGCTGTGGTGAAGATCTCTCGGCATTTGGGGTAATCTTCCGAATTGACCTCTTCGAAGTTTAACTCGATTGGCAGCTCAAAAAGTGTTATCTCCCTATAAAAGTACCAACATCGGTTGTCCTTGGCAAAACCATCATATAGGGACAAGAACCATTCCACTAGCAGTTTGGCCGATTGCTTGGATCCAATGTGTGTAGCCACTGCCTCGCCGTAGCTCAGACATCTCCGGGTGGTTACCTCGTCACCTTCATCATCTTCGGTCGGCTCTAACAAGGGGAAGCGGGCCTCAGTCAATTGTGGCCGACCGGCTATTTTCTATGTCATCAACACCAGCCACAGTTGGAGAAACCACCAGGGGCCCCTGGTATTGATATTGGCGTTGGAAGCGATCTTGGAAATGACTTGGTTCAAGGTTTGGTACAGGTAGCCGAGCAAGAACTTGCCTAATGGGATTTTCTTCTTGTCCACTAAGGCTTCGGCTATTACTTGTGAATTTGCCATCGGCCCACAGCTAGATCCGCAAAAGAAGAATTTTTCCAGCCACATCATCAAGAATGCAGCATGCTCTCTGGCACTGATCGGCCCTTCCTGCATGTTTGTGGCCACGAAGCCGTTCCAACCCCCTATGGCCTTAGTCTTGAATTGAAATTGGCCTTTGCCTTCCAGATTGTTGGGGTTAGTCGATGATAGGACGTCTAATCCAATTATCATTACTACATCGGCTAAGGTGATGGTCATTGGGCCTTGTTGGAAGATGAAAGCATTCCAGGTATTGTTCTAGAAGTAGGCTGCAGCCAATATCAGTGGTTCGTCTTTTACCCTATCGGCTACAGACAGGGCTAAGCATTGGGCTATCCCAATTTCTTCCCAGTGGCTGCGCTTGGCCGGCTCCATTCTCTTGTACCATGCCGGCCAAGACTTGTCCATTGATGGCCAAGACTTGAAGGTGCCTGCCCAGTGGCTAAGACTAGGGTTTTTCATCCTATAGGGCATTCTATTGGTTTCGGCTATTATGAACTCTATGGGGTCCTTGTTGCCGATCGACCCTAGGAAATATCTATCATTTTGCAGGAGGCTGGGGATTGCTACTTGGTGAGCAAGATGCTACAATCGGAAAGATGCGGATTTCAGAATCATAAACCCTAGAATTTAGATCTACAAAGGAGAACAAGCAAGAAAGGGAGTTCTAGCCGATTAGGGCATACCTCAGGGAACTCGGCAGGGGACGCGGTCGACGGAGCGGCGAAAGATGCCATTGGAGTGCGCTAGGGTCGCCGGAGGAAGAAACCGCCATCGCGAGCGTGGGGAGCCGGAGAGGTCGTCGGAGAGCTCGAAGATGTTTGCTGGAGTGGTTATCTGTTGACGGCGTGACTTGTTAGGCGGGCGACGGGCGTTATTTAAAGAGTTTTCATAACGGCCAAAACAGAATCGACCTAGGGTTACGCTTGGAATTCGGATTGTACAAAATCCACAACATTTTCATATTGCGGACTTGGGGGGCATGTGTTAACGACCAAATTTGGTAACCAAATCCCCAGGTTTGAAGCAGAGATTGAGACGGAATCGGAGAAGATGCGCGGCCTGCGGAGAAACAGGGGCCGCATCGGCTAAGTCCGAATCGGCTGCGGAACCAGTCGGCTGAGTCTGAGTTGGACCAAGATAGTCGATGCCGATCCCGCGCGAAGATAGAGTTGGGGCCGGTCCCGAGAGGAAATTTGAAGATAAAGTATTGGATTCGGTTTTCAAATTGTGCGTTAAAGATATTGCCATCTATGGATAAGGTCCTGTAACGACAATTGTATCTGTAAATTAGGGAGTTGTATAGAAATTCCTTTTGTAATATGGCATGGGACTGCGTCCTGAGATATTGTCGTACTGTAAATAGTAGATAAGGTAGAAATTGTGTCTGTTGATGAGAAAATTCTCTCACGCGCTGGCCTGGGAGATCTGCTTAACTCCAGTGCAGGTTCTTTTCTCGGATGTCTGATGTAAACAGGCGTGCCAGTTGGTTTGATCTGTCAACCAACAAGAAACAAATAGATATGCGTTAAGGTTAGGGTTAGATCCTACTGGATCGGCTAAGGAAACAAATTTACATATATTTGCTATCTGAAAGCATATTTAAACTAAGTGATTGGGATAGATCGGCTACACCGAGACAGTATAAATCACTTAATCTAAGTATACACTAGGATAATAAATATATGCATTCATGACCTAGCCGATACTGTAGACCTAACTGTGGATCGGCTAGTACTATGATTTTCTTATGAAAAGATATTAATCTAACCTAAATGAGTTAAACCTAGATCAATCGGCCATCGGCTAGTGCTGATAAATTGATACTGACCTAAAGCATTTAACCATATTAAGATTTTAATATAAGAGGCGGCTCTAATAAATCTAATAGTAAATAATACTAAAAGAAATATTAAAATAGGTAAGGCCGGCTGAAACCCCGGCACTGTCTCTATAAATTTACATCTAGCCGAATAGATCATAATACTTCTAAAATCGACTTAATAGATCATAGATGATGCAGCATTAAGTACAAAAAAATAGCATCAGATCTAAATAGACCGATGTAAACTCCTCAAGACGGTGGATACAACATATAATCCAGACCAACATCTAGATCTAGCTCTATCGGCTGCTGTTTCCTGAGAAGAACAAGCCGATGGCAAGATAGATCTAGACATTGTTCTAGATTATATGTCGTATATGATAACTTGTGCAGTCTAAAGCATCAAACCTAGAGTATCATGATGATGGAAGCACTAGATTCAACGAAATAAACCACCAATGACAAGTATTTACCTTAATCGGGGGTCGAAACGATGCAGCCCGAAGCCGAATCAAGAACTCGTCTAAAAGAAAATGAGAGGCGATGCACTGAGATTGTATTGATTGTGATATGATATCATTTACATGGGTCATGGGTCCTATTTATACCCAAGAATAACATTATCCATGTAAACCATGGTTTCTATCTAATTTATTATTCAAAATACGACAATATCTCGGGATACAGTCCCATGTCGCATCATAGTAGGAATATCTAAACAAATCCCTAATTTACATGTACAATTGCCGTTACAGGACTCTATCCATAGATGGCAATATCTTTAACGCGTAATTTGGGAACCGAATCTACCATTTATCTTCAAGCTTTCCACCGGAAATGATCCCATCTTCCTCTCTGAATCAGAATCGGCTATCGGTTGTTCCCAGACGATTTGGCCTTAGCTGACTGGTTTCCTAGCCGATTGAATCGTAGCCAACGCGGTCTCAGTTTCTCCGCAGATCACTTTCCCGATCCGATCCCGCTCCGATCTCGGCTTGGGTTTAAGGATTTGGTTACCAAATTTGGTCATTAACAGTGTCCTACAAGGATGTCATTATGCCTGGGTATAAATAAGACCCGAAGGCTCTTTGTAAATAGATCAATTTCGGCGCATCGCCACCCTTTTATTTTTGACGAGTTCTTGCTCTTGCTCGGGCTGCATCGCCCTCGATCTTCGAACTAGGTAATTCCTCGTTACAAGTGGTTTGTACAGTCAGGATTAGTGCTTCCATTGTCATGATACTCTAGTTTCGATGTTATAAACTACGCAATCTATCATACGCAGCCTATAATCTAGAGCAATGTCTAGATCTATCCCACAATCGGCTGGTTTCTCTCTGAAGACAGCAGCTGATAAGGCTAGATCCAGGGGTTGAATTAGATTATATGTCATGTCTACTTTCTCAAGGGTTTTTATTAGCTTATGCAGATCTAATATTTCTTTTTGTATTTAATGCTGCATTTAATCGAACTATTAAGTCGCTTTTAGAACTATCAAGATCTGTTTAGTTTAATGTTTATCATTAGAGACAGTGTCGTGGTTTCAGCCGGCCTTACCTGTTTTAGTTATCTTTTAGTGTTAATTGCTATTAAATATATTAAAGCCGCCTTTTATATTAAGATCTCAATCTGTTTAAATGCTCTAAGCCAGTATCAATCTGTCAAGTTACGTTGATAGCCGATGATCCAGGTTTAGCGCATTTAGATTACATTAATATCTTTTATAAACTGTATCGGAGTATTAGCCGATTCACATTAGACCTGCAGTATCGGTTAGGTTATCAATGCAAATAATTATTATCCTAGTGTGTCTATAGCCTAAGTGATTTATACTGTCTCGATATACTACCGATCTATCCCAATCACTTAGTATAAATGTGCTTTGGGATAGCAATTATGTGTTTATTGATGTCTTCAGCCGATCCGGTAGGATCTAATTATAACTTAATGCCAATTTCTTGTTTTCTTGTTGGTTACAGAATCAAACCAACTGGCACGCTATAAATTCACCAAAGGCGACCAACTTGGGCCTGCACTGGAGCTAAGCAGATCTCCTAGGCCAGTGCGTGGGGATCAAAATTCTCATCAACACACCTGTGTACCTGTCAGGCGCACGACGTGATCTTTCAGACCTCCATGGGGCTGGTGTATCTACAACAAGTGGCGCAACATCTTGTTCCTCCTGAAACATTTTCTGGTGTTTCTTGAACTTCTTCAAGATGCACCCTGCTCCCACTAACCCTTCTTGAAAGAAACTATTTCTCCAAGAAGACACCGTGTCGGGCGACAAACACTTTGCCTTGTTCCCGATTATAGAAGTAATATCCCTTAGTTTCCTTAGGATATCCCACAAAGAAGCACTTGTAAGATTTGGGTGTGAGCTTGTCTGACTGTAAACGTTTTACATAAGCTTCACATCCTCAAATTTTGAGAAAAGACAAACTAGGTGGTTGCCCTGTTCATATCTCATATGGTGTCTTTTCAACTGACTTAGATGGAACTCTATTTAGTGCGAACGTAGCTGTTTCAAGAGCATATCCCTAGAAGGATAACGAAAGATCACTTCGGCTCATCATGGACCGCACCATGTCCAACAAGGTGCGATTTCTTCGTTCGGACACCCCATTCCATTGTGGAGTTCCTGGCGGAGTCAACTGTGGAACAATTCCACAATCTTTCAGATGATTACCAAACTCTTGGCTCAAGTATTCCCCTCCACGATCTGATCGTAGAAACTTGATTGCTTTCCCTAAATGATTCTGTACTTCATTCTGGAATTCTTCTAACTTTTCAAAGGATTCGGACTTATGCCTCATTAAGTAGATATAACCATATCTACTAAAGTCATCGGTGAAGGTAATGAAGTACTGATAACCACCTCTGGTCGTTGAGCTCATTAGTCCACATACATCAGTATGTACGAGTGCCAACAGGTCACTTGCTCTCTCACTGTGTCCCATGAAAGGTGCCTTTGTCATCTTACCAAGTAAACAAGACTCACATGTCTCAAATGATTCAAAATCAAAAGAGTGAAGCAATCCATCCTTATGGAGCTTCTCCATGCGTTTCTGATTTATATGGCCTAAGCGACAATGCCAGATAAACGTGGGGTTTGTATCATTTGGGAGTTGCCTTTCTGTATTAATGTTATAGATGGGAGACGCTTCAAGGTTCAAAACGTATAATCCATTCACCAATGGTGTATGAAAATAGAACATATCTCTAAGATAAACTGAACAACCATTGTCCATTGATCTAAAATCATATCCTTCCGCTTACAAACATGAAGCGGAAATAATGTTTTGACATAGAGTTGGAACACAATAACAATTATTTAATTCCAAAACTAATCTTGAAGGTAAATGAAGTGATGTAGTGCCGAGAGCAATTGTAGCAACGCTTCTCCATTGTCGACGCGCAGGTTCACCTAGCCCCTTCTCAAGCTTCTACTTCTTCTCATTCCCTACAACGATTTTCAAATATGAGCTACTGATCTCGTATCAAATACCCAAGAGTCAGTAGGTGAAGTAGCAAGATTAATGTCTATAACATTAATACCTAAAGCAGAAGTCGCACTTTGCTTCTTTTTGAGATCCTCCATGTACTTCTTGCGTTCCTTTTGGTGACTGTCTCCTTGCAATAGAAGCAAATGGCATCGATGCCGTCGACCCCTTCTTGCCCTTCTTTGCGTTGAAGGCACTCGCAATCTCATCGGAGTTAGTTTCCTCTTGGTGCAAAGTTTCTTGACGGTGGTTTGCGCTTAGCTTTCGTATCATCATCACATGATGACCATTTTTTGGATACTCTCCTCGCCGTCTTGAGCATCCCATGCAATTCAGCCAAGGTCTTATCCATTTGTTCATGTGGTAATTTAATATGAATGGCTCAAAGCTCGGAGGGAGCGGCGAAGAATCACATCGTAGCCAACTCTTGGCTAAGGGGAAAACCTAGTTTTCCGGACTCTCAATGTAGCCAATCATTTATATCACATGCGGACCGACGGACTCCCTCAACAAGCTCGCACGCAAACAGGGACTTTGAGGTGTTGAACCTCTCGGCCCTAGCTTGGTTCTCAAACATGTCACGCAGTCCCCGAATAATAGTATGAGCATCGCTGCTCTCGTATTGCTTCTGAAGCTCAGAGGACATTGTAGCAAGCATGAGACAACTTATATCTAGGGCATCATTAGTGTGCTTCTCATAAGCCCTCCATGCAGTTGCAGTAGCATTATTAGGCAAATCATCCGGATAGGGTACTTCAAGAACGTACTCTTTGCGCTCTTGCTTGAGAACAATTCTCAAGTTGCGATACCAATCCATAAAGTTTGTTCCGTTCAATTTTTCTTTCTCGAGAATAGATCGCAAATTAGAGGTATTGGGTGTAGTATTAGCGCCATTATTCTACAACAGAAAAAGCAAAGTTTAGCATAATTTTTATGCTATGTCTATTGTTAAACAATTTAACAAAAGACTCCCATTACGTATTTTACACCTCCCTCTAGGTTACGTATTGGGTCAAGATTCACATGTTACTTAATTTCTAGTGAGCTTTGGCATCACTGCTAGAATATTAGTAACATGGGAAAGCAACACCTTACTAATCACATCTCTATGCGACTCTTGTTGTTGGTGTGGCATCTCCATGCCCGGCGCCAACCTATGCCCCAATGCCCAAAAGCTGTTTTGATAGCCTTGTTAAGTAAACCAAATGCTCTGCTGTATATGTCCGACATATACCCCCCGTGTTATGATAGAGAATGGCACTCTGCTTTGGTAGACCCACCATTGACGAGCATAACGATGACGGGTGCAACATTTGGAAGGGCATCATTACCACTTAATTTTGTGAGAGATACTATCCTATCAAACAAACATATCAATATATGAAAGCAGGTAGAATAGCAATTAATGAAATAGTATGGCCCCCTTCACATGGTGATCTCCATCTCCATGTCGGTGTAGAGGATCTCCATCTTCATCACCGTTCTTTCGAGTGTCGAATGTTTGATTTCTTTAAACTAAGCTACTACTATAGAAGCTAGATTTGAAGATTACATCGACTCGTAGGTCGTGCAAGAATATTACAAGCGTTGCACGTAATAAAGAATATTACAGGGATTGCACATACGAAAGAATATTACACGCATCACATGCATCTCATACATACAATAGGGCCATACCATCTCAAAGCATTCTCTGCAAAAACAAGTTAGCCGTAGAACGTTTTCTACCTATCGCAGAGATACGGTATTGAGACGACATAAAAGGGGTACACACGGTGGTCCCGCTAGCCGGTTAGCAGGCGGGGGTTCGAGGGGGAAGCCACCCCCTCACGGGCTTCCGGGCAGCGCCCGAAACACCACACGAAATTCATAGATCCAATCTATGAAATCGCTTACGGAAACCATATCGGCATAATCACATTATGTCGTCCCCATACACTGTCAAGGGAGATAGTTTGTGTAGGCGCGAGGCAACAATCAAGGTCGAACTACGAGATAGCTTCGGCATAATCAAATTATACCGTTTCAATACACTATCAAGGAACGCAATTACCATCTACTCTCCTCAACAGATCCCATAAAACTGATTGATCTAATCAACCCATGTGCAAAACTTGTTTCAGATCCAATCTAAAACCTAAACTAAGCAAGATTAGCTCTGATACCACTGAAGGGTTACGCGGAAGCTACGATAGCTAATAACAAAAATTTTCTACCGCGCAAACCAAGAACACTTGCAAGTAAGGGTCAATAGATCGTTACCGATTGGAGTAGAGTGCAGCGGACATAGCCAATCAGGAGCTATCCGATCCGAAATAGTGCCAGCCGATCACAGCCGATTTGCTGACAGCCGATTCCCCGAGCCGACAACCGATCCGCCGTAGCCGATGCGTCGATTCCACAGGTAATCTGCCGTAGCCGATTTGTCGATTCGCCAAACCGTGCTCGCACTGCCGATCCGCCACAGCCGCCTTGCTCCGATGCGCTGCAGCCAATTTGTCCGATCGCAGCCGATTCGTAGCCGCCGAACAGCACCGCAATATAGCAGTGCCTCTACCGGAATCCACACGTCCGGGGATAGAATGCCTAACACCCGTGTGCTAGCACAAGATGCAAGTCTAGGATTTGCCTCGGAGTGGGGAGGGTTTCCGTGGAGATCTCAAACTTGCCAACTTCTGAAGCCGCGCGATTAGATTGATTTGCTTCAAGTGCAATTCAATGCGCAGCTCTCCACCCCTCGCCCCTTTATATAGAGTTGCCGACTAGGCCTATAGGCCCATCAGGACTCTATCCGATCAGATCTCTATTCGATCGAGCCATATCCGAGTCCAACTCGAATGCATGTTCTTATCCCCTTAAGCGTGCGACTCTGTAGGTTCAGGTATACTCGGTTTCGGCTCGAGTCCAACTTAGCCGACCGTCAATAGCGGCGCCTAGCAGCACATATTGACACCATAGTATACAAGAATATAATATCGGCTCTGAACCTGTAATGTGACACAAATCCCTTTGCCTCATGATACCAATTAAGCTATAGGCAAGATGTGTGCCATTCCTTCAATAGCTTAACCATTCACTCGAACCATATTGGATTATCTGTTTGTTGATTATCTCCTCAATCAACTCGGCATAGCCATGCACTTCCATAATCCATTACCTCGAGGGACCCAGAGATATCTCTCCAAAGGAGGGGCAAATTCCATCTTGATCACTCACATCCCACTCCATGTTTCATAGAAAACCGAAAGACTACTTTTATAACGACCCAGTTACGGAATAGCATTTGGTAGTCTCAAAGTAGGCTACTACATATGTCAGAATCCATGATGATCTTAGGTCTAAGGACTTTGCACCAACACTACTTGAGACCAACTAATGGCACATTAATTCCTGTAGTGTCTCATGGTGGGTCTATCTAACAATATGTTCTCTAACACATGTCCATGTATATTGATTTTGTATCTTCATACCATGATCTATAAGACATGATCATCAATCAATAAACATGCCGATCTTAGAATCATATTTGTTCCAACAATATGACATATGATCAGGGATCGTTTAGAAATAGATTCATACATAAAGAGTCTCATAAATAAGTCACGTACTTATTGGTCAATACAAGTTGTCTATTTCATGAAACTGAATAACACTTTATTTATTTGTACATAAACATTGACCATGATATTCAACATCTCTATGTTGCCTCTAGGGCATATCACTAATAGTCCTACCAATAGGTCTGATGGTCGACTCGATAACTAGATGAGCCAAGATATTGTTATACAGGTTCGGCCCTCCCAGAGGATAACAAGCCTACTCTTGTGTTCTTTGTTAGGGTGGTGTGAGATTAGGGTTTGAGTACAATGGTGTGAGCTGAGAGAGATTTAGGATGTGAAATCCTCTCTCTCTCCCTGTGTGCGCGCCCTGTCCTCCCTTTTATAGTCCAAGGGGGCAGTTACAAAGGGTTTGACGCGCAAGAAAGCTTGGTCATAAAGTAAAAGGCAAGTATAGACCAAGGCTGAAAAGTACAATAGAATTGTCTCGGGGTCCACTCGTCGCATGCATCTTGTGTGTAGTTCTGTCGGGGACGTTATCCTCCGCCAGCTTGTCCCATCCTTGTTTTATCTGTGAGTCTTACCAAGAAAGCCTTTTTCCCGAGGACAGCCCACCCTTTTTCTAGTCGGGGCCATGCACGCAGGTCGAGCCATGGGGAGCCGTGGTCAAGTCAAAGAACAGAGGTCAGGCTAGCCGTCCTTGCCCAAGGCACGGCTTCTAACCCCAGCCTGAAGACTCCTGGTCCGACCCGTCCAACCTCATTCCCTTGACATGAGCTACTCTGGGGTGACATCCCCCACTCCAACCACCTTAGCCTTCAGAAGCTTCTCATCACGATGGGTTTAGAAAAAAAATTGGCTTAGGGTAGCTTTACAACTAAAGAGTAGGCTTGTTCTTTAGAAAAAAAACTTTACAACTAAAGAAATCTCAAATCCCAGCAAGGAAACATAAGAAAACCTCTGTCTGCACTCAAAATCGGAGTCTGTCGGTCGACAGTCTGATCGTATACCACCGAACGGTCCGCCCCTATGCCTTTATATACATTTTTTCATATTTGCATTTATATACATGTTTGTGGGAAAATTATAAAAATATACATGTCCCGTGGCATGAAGACGCAGATAACTCACATGGCGTGGAGCTATGGGACCGATGGTCGAGATGGTCCCGTGCCCCGACAATGCGGCACCATGTCGCTCCGTGCCTTGGCTGCGTGGCACAGGATCGGTGCCGCGCAACCGAGGCATGAGCCGACGCTGTGCCGTGATATCGGGGCTGGACCGTCTTGGTCGTCGGTCCTGCACCTCCCCACGCTGTAGGATGGGTATATTTTCGTAATTTTCCCACAAACATATGTATAAATACAAATTCTAAAAAAATGGATATTCTCATTTTTTTTCAAAACTAAACCGCTTACGCTAGCTAAATTGGTGCACATGTTAATATTTTAAGTTATTTATATTATACCAAATTAAGTACATACTTATGTTTGTTGGAATTCATTCCATAGCTGCCTTCAAAAAAATGTCCAATTTTCTGTACCAGAGTATTTAGTTCTTTTGTTATTTTTAAAACTGAAAAATCTAAAACAATTTAACGCTTTTGTCTCCCTGCCCTCATCTTCCTCCTCCCTTCTGCCCCTCTTCGTCAGCTCGTCAACCATTCTCCTCATCCCATCCATCTTTGAAGGATCTCACCGTCCCTTTTGCATAGCACGGAGGGAGGGTGGTTTAGAAGGTATAATCTATAGGACGCATATCTTCTTCGGTCATACTGTTTCATACTTTTTACTTTTAATATTTTGATTGGAAATAAACTTTAGAATACATTGAGAACATGGTATACGTGAAATTGTCTTGAAAAGTACTTTGATAATCTCATAAAACTTATTATTAGATTTTTATAATCTGGTTCTAAATCAAAATTATAAATTTATAATCCAAGTCACCTCAAAATCGAAAAAAAAAAGCAAACAACATGCATTTGTGACGAGAAGAGTATAATGTTATGCTCTCAACATTTAAATTAGAGTTTAGATTATTGAAAATGCTGCTAAAAATGTAAATTTGGTCTATGTTACTATTTGTGTACTACAAAGTGTGTATTGCAGAATCCACTATTACAAAACTAAAACAAAAACAGTACAAGCCAAACATGTCATTTTTCTAGCTAATCCCAGTTGTTGGAGGCAACCTCCTTTGTCATCTGTCGAGCTCGCGCGCTTCCTCGCCGGCGGCCGCCACCGCCACCGGCAGCTGCTCGTCGTCGCCAAGGACGAGCGCGTCGTACACCGGCAGCAGCACAAGGATTGCCAGCGAGGCCGCCGTGGCTATCCCAACGGCGAGGAACCCGACGAAGCCGACCATCGGCGACGTGCGCCGCGGAGTCTCCCACACGGAGGTGAGCGCGAGCGCCACCACCTGCACGGGGAGCGGCACAACGACGAGGGCGACGAGCGCGTACGCCCTCGCGCGCATCCGCCGGTTGATGGCGACGGCGGCGACGGTCCAGCACGCGGACAAAAGCAGCGGCGCGTAGACCGCGGCGAGCGCCAGGAGCAGCGTGGCGGCGTACGCCGGGTACGCGCACTGCGCGTCGACGTCCGCGGCGTGCGCGAGCTGCTCCGGGTACAGCGCGACGCCCGCCGGCACGACGAGCACCGCCACGTGCGCGCTGAGGAACGGCAGGCACGCGAACGGCACGGCGAGCGCGGCCACCGGCAAGCGCGCGCCGCCGGTGGACGCTCGCAGCAGCAGGAGCACGGCGGCGAGGAAGCACGGCTCGGCGAAGCCGTGGGCGACGAGCGGGTAGGCGAGGCAGGGCACGATGTGGCGCTGCGGTGACACGACCACCCGGCGGAAGAACGGGAGGCGGAGAATCTCGGCGGCGGCCAGGAGCCCCGCGAAGAAGGCGAGCAGCAAGCGCGCCCCCCGCATCGACGGGCCGAGGTCGAGCATCCGCCGGAGCCGCCCCGGCTGCCGCGCGCGCGCGTCGAAGGAGACGACCACGCACGACGCCGCGACGGCGAGCGACACGACGACGACGGCGAGCCACGCCACGGCGAAGTCGGTGGCCCCATCGCCCGGCGCCGCCGACAGCTTCCCGCCTCGAGCGCCTCCGAGACCGCGACGCTCGCCTGCATTGCAGCTGCACCTTCCCGGCGGCGGCGCAATCCGGCGGCGGAAACGATGACTCGATCTCGCTGCTGCTGCTGCAGCTCGGTTTCATATCAGAGTATCAAACCGGCATGCATGCATGCAACGACGTCCAGACGGCGGCGGCGGCGAGCAAACGCGACAGCTTCCGTCTCCAACAATGGCGCCTAATGATCTGACATTAATGTTACGACAGCAAGGAGAAACAGATGCAATTACGCAGATGGCAAAAGCCAAGGGATCATCTGTTAATTAGGCAACTGTACAGACAGACAGGTGCAGGGAAAGGACACTTGGGCCGGGGGGAATTGGCTTAATTAGGCTTTTGCTAGTCAATCATGACAGTGGATTAAGTCCTTGTTCAAGCTGTAATGCCATCCAAAAATAACTAGTTATAGCTGTACATGTCCAAAGATTGACGTACTGACACGGTTGAAGGGATTTATTCGTGCCAAAAATAGGAGCATCAAGATGTGCATAGGCTTGCAGCTTTGATTCATTGCTTTTAAAATAAGTCCAAATTAAGGACATGTTCTGTATGAAGGGATTTCACAGGAAGCAATTCAATTCTCAAAAGGAATTAAGAAAAAAAATATCATGTGCCCGTTTTAAATAGATTATTCAATAGATTATTACTTGAGTATAGAGATAAATTAAAAAAATAAGAAATAAACTGACGAGTGGTTTAATCTATTTGCGGTAGGAGAAAGTTTTTTAAGAAAACATATTTTTATATACGTGGAGCGAAATGAGGCCTAGTCTCATTTGGTTCATTATGCTTTTGGAATAACATAATATACAGAATGGATTTCACATACCGAAAGGTTAAAAATTCAAGTAGGTCATTTCGTAAATTGACAGTCACCCCAGGTCATTCTAACAGTATACAGCATGGATTTCACACACGTATTATAGCACAAGTCATTCTAACAATTTTCCCTTTCCTAAATTGATAGTGCACCCCAGGTTTACAGCAAGAACAGACAACAAAAAAGATTGGCATGAAGCATAACGTAAGTCATTCTTAAATAATAACTTTTAATTAAATATCAGTTACATTAGTCCCCGTTAACAACATCTAACAACAGTGCAAGAGTTACAGCTACCCTGCATGTCATGTGCCCAATTTCCTTTTGAAACCTAAGACTTTCTGTCTAAAGGTATTTCTGTTGACAAGGCCAAAATCTACCAACGGCTACAGATGAAATCTTACCATGTTATGCACCATATAAGATTTGTCAAGGTGATGGACTGATGGTCAGAGCACCAAGGTTAATGGCCTGAATAAGGCATTGAACATTCTTGGAACTCTGATCCCGTGCTCGATTCAAAGATGCCGTGTGGAAGTACAAATTCTCCATCTGCGAATGTTGTGACATCGCCTGCATCACTGCCCCTCTGTCTCTTGGCTGCGCGCTCATGCTTTGGGCTGAGCACCGGTGAACCAGGCCGGCAGCTGGAGTCAGGTGTTAGAGGTTCACCACGGGGTAGAGTATCATCATGCGAAGGGCTCTTCGTTGGCTCAACTTGGCTTTGACTGTTCTTGCTACGGGGTGCACCCTGAACTGGAGATTCAGAAATTGGTACTGGAGTTGGTGGGTTAGTTCTCTCTGAGTCAGGCAATTGTTCGCTTGACATGGCTCTGGGAGTTCCTGTGCCAATGACACGCTGCTGCTCTTCGATAATCTTCTGGAGATACTTTCCCTGCGCCTCAATTCGCAGCTGTAGCTGCCTTTGCACCTGGAAGAGATGTTTGTTAGTTCAGATTACGCAAGAAAGTTACACATGGTTCCTTCAGTAGAACAATTGCTGTACCAGTAGGAAGACTACAGTACAACTCTAAGATTCATAATTTTCTCTCCTAGGGTAGTAGTGAAGCAAAGCTCCAAAATGAAAACAATTCTGTACAATTATTACAGTATACAGTTCAACTAACAAAATAGTGTTCTGAATTCTATCTAATACAAGATAATCCAGGCACCTTAGGCTCCGTTTGTGGTTGTTGTGATGTGCTTTGCTGTGTTGTTCTTATTTCTTTTAAATTGAAAACTCATAATGGTTATAGTTTGCTTTACAAATCAAATTGTTATCCAACAATATATAGTCCGGGGTCACCTTAGGACGCCTTACCGCCTTAACTATGGAGGGTACATTACACATCACTCAACCGGAGACATCAATATCTGTTTCATATCATGAAGTGTACTTCATATAAATGCAGCAGCAGCTTACCTCTAATTGTTCATGTAGCCGCTTCTGGACCTCCATCTGCAGCTTCAGGGCTTCAGATATCTGCATTCCGCTGCAATAGAAGTGTACAAATATGAGTCTTCTTCATAATATATGGCGCCTGGTATCCTGAAGCATAGATCTGATGAAATCAGACCAATGAAACAGTAGGTATTGCAAATTCAAAAAATAGAAGGATAATCAACAACAGCATGTCCGTAAGCTTGATAGCTAGTAGGCATAGCTACAGTACCACTGCAATTCCAGAAACAGCTGCAGCACAAGGGAGGCCGAGGCTAACAGTAACAACCTTATCTTCAATAAGTATGGCTGCCTGATAACTTAGTTATCTACTCCTTCTGGTCATGAATATTTGACGTTTAGGACAAGATTCGGTCAAATCTTTTAATCCTTGACCATCAATTTTATATTAGAACAAGTCTATACTCTATAAAATCTAATAGGTTTATGAGATTATGATAGTACTTACCAAAGACGATCTATGTATACAATTCTTTTAGTTTCTAAACTAAGCATTTGAGAGACTATTGATGGTCAAAGTTTTAAAAGTTTCACTTAATCTTGTCCTAGCATCAAATATTTGTGACCGGAGAGAGTATTTAGTTTAGTTTCTATGGTATCTCCAATTTGGGTTAGCTTTTACTTATCTCTAGTCCAATTTGGTAGAGATAACCTCTAAATAAAGAGAGATGGAAGTTTTCACATTAATTAAGAAAGAATAAAGAATATAGAGTTTTCCTCTATCTAAATGGTATTTGCCCCCAATAAACGTTGGATCATTACAAACAAGTAGCTTGATAGTTCCTTTGTTTTCGTAACTAATAACATAAAATGCAGCACTGTATTCTATTCCTTTTCTCCCATGCCATCAGGTGCTTTGATGATGATGTTAACTGTAAATTATGTTTAACCAACTAAACAGAACAAATCAACAAATTAATAAAAACAGCATTGGACTTGAGCCCCTTTTCCTTTCCTTGGTTACTAGTAGTGAGACCCATGTTTCTTGAAAGTAAACACCAACAGAGTAGAGTTATTTGAACTTACGATGAACCTTCAAGTGCAGAAAGCAGATTCCCTGGATCTTTGTCTTCAGCCTTGTTGTCTACACGAGGGATGTGGATTAGATGAAGTGAAATAATAATATAAATATGTTCTTACTTGGAGATGTCTAAAAAGATTAGTAGATTACAAACGCCCCCTACCATCAGCTGAAGGGTCTGGAATGTACTTTGCAAGCCGATATTTCTAAATAAATAACAGCAAACAGCCAAACAGTTAGGAAGAAATGCCATAGATGATCAAACTGATAAAGGGTGATTTGTATAGCAATAATTTTACCTGTAGGTGACTTTTCACATGGTATATTGTCAGTCCTGGCACACCCATAATTCTCAGAACTCCCTTAGGAGTAGCTCCTGTCACAGTTGAGAAATTACAGTATAAGTGGATATACCTACTTAGAACTATGCAGTTCAAAAATAGTGGTTCCATAACATTGAGTGCTGATAAGTTCTTTGAAAGGCATGAGTTGCATATAAATGAATTCTGTGAATATTAAGTGGTGTACAAGGAACAAAATCAATATAACTATATATGCAGAGGGAGGTTGAGAAATATCAAATATATATGTATATATATATATATATATTAATTTAGTATTAATAGCATGTCATATGGACTATGACGTTTGCATTTTTAACACAAATCATATTAAGGGCCCGTTTGGCTACGAGAATCAGTTCCGTTTCTCCTGTTTCTTCGAGAATCTGTACCAAACGGTTAAAAACGAGAAACGTTTCTTGGAGAATCAGCAGAAACGTTTCTCGTTTTTGAACTAGAAATGAGAAACACCCTTTAGGTAGTTTCGCCGGTTTCTAGAAGAAACGTTTCTCCGAGAATCACTTGTGAATCACTAGAAACGTTTCTGCCCGTTTCTCCGAGAATCCGGAACCATACCAAACGGGCCCTAAGAATCATGGTTTCCCATGGATGGATGCAAACTATATGCAAACCTTGAAGCACAGAAGTCTATCAATTGCCTAAATCACCATTTCCGGATAATATGCTTATTCAATGTCTCCTTGGAAAACTCATATTTCACAGAGCTAAATCTAAAGGAAGATGATCAATATAAAGAAGATGAAGTAATCAGGTATAAATCAGATGGTGGAACAGATGCAATTTTTTTGTGTGTGCGTGTGCTTTTATGTTCTTGAGGAAACATAGATCAATACCCATTACATCCCATCCATTTTGGTTCAGATCTTCAATATTACCATCGTGCTATTGTCATCTTTCTCAAGATATTGTGCTTATAGTTTTCGTACAGTACAGTAAATGCATATTATAAATCAAAAAGAGTCACCACGGTTGCAAACATGTATTGTATAATACTAGAATCAACTTCTCTAGCTCTGTACTAGATAAAATAGAAAACTATAAAAGGAGCAACAAAAATGGAAAAACAAGTTGAAGCATGGAGGACATACTATCAGGCCCACCAAGCTGAGTAACAGCCTCCACGAAACGGTCATGCAACTCATTTGTCCAACGTAACCGTTGTCTTGCCGCCATATTAGGGTTATTGTTCCCTCCGTTACTAGGGACCATAGCATTGCTCCCTAACTCCATTTGCTCATGAGCAGTAGGATTGCCATGAGTCTGACCACTGTTGGAAATAGGATTTGGCTGATACATTGCATTTGCTCATCACCTGAAAGTACAGCACATGATATGCCCAGGAAGTAAAAGATTTAAGAAGACGATATGTCATCTCGTAATTATAGAAAACAAAAACTTGACTGAACATTAGAATTTCACAACTTGCTCTTTTGTGAAGCTGGAGGTGTACAGGGTATACAGACATTTTCAGAACACTTTAACACAAGTCCATGGGTGCAAAATAGCACTAAAAGTATTATCTGTTTGCTAAAAATTCAAGAACAACTTAATGCTTGAGAGACAAAAAAAAACAGAGATTTTCTTTACTGCTTTGAACCCTACAGGATAGTTCATTAGTTGAAACTGAAATCACCAGTTAAAAGTTACCAGTGGGGCAGATACCAACTTAATGATCTTGACTGCACAATTAAGATATCAGATTCTCCAGCCAATGAAATCTAGATAAGTAATTTGTTGCATCAGTCTAAATTAAAAATCACTGTAACAAAGGAAGAGTTATAGGAGAGGCTATTATCACTTGGAATTTGGATTTATACGACCTTTTGTTGGAAAATTAGTGATAAATTGTGAAGATGTCAGCAACACAAGTGAGATGTTGATAGACGAATTATTACAAAATTAACGATTAACGATATAGTGGTGGAAGACATATGCAAGACTAAAGTACCATATCCTTGGGAATACAAGCGCAACATGGTATACATTACCCTTGCTTTGTGTTAGGTAGCAGCAGCAACAGTCCTGGCTGAGGACTTTAAATCAGAGGTGCTACATGAGTAACTAGCTACGATGTAGGGGATGTGTGGCTGAACTAATATCCTGAGGACAAACAAAATCATATCAACAGCAGATTGCAGTAGGACCATCTGACGTACACAGCACACGAAATTTTAACAGATAATTTTCCAACTATTCTTTCAACAGGTAGATAAAGGCCATGATACCAAAAAACAGTCTTCTACGAAAAAAACATCCACACCCAAGCTTTGTGTTCATATCGTCTGAAGGACAGTAAGACTACATTAAAGATTTAAGGCAGGTCTAGCGAAACTAAAACCATAAAAATAACTCCTGCCACCATACATATCATTCAAGGGCTAAATCTACTCCAATTTACAAAGAAAAGAGTATGATGCTCATCCTCAGACACCAAGATGACGATACTACACAAGCAAAACAAAAAGGACACCTAAAATCTAGCCCATTTACTGAAACTGGGGCACAAGTCGGTGGCTACCAAAGTAAGTACCCACATGTACACAATCAACTCACATACATAGCAACAACAATCTCAGGTGCCAGTACGCACCGACCAGGTGCCGGAGGCCGGAGCCCCCTGTGGCGCGTGAGCTCATAGCGCTCGGATTGGTACGGGGCGTACCAGCCAACCACGAAATCGGCCCATGGAACGCAGTAAACAGCAATCCACGGGTACGAGCGGATCGCCACCACGGTGAGTGGCGGCGCGAGGGGAGGGAGGGAGAGCAGGAGGCAGCTGCCGACCGAGCCTACTGACCTGGGGCGACTGCCCGACGAGGGCAGGACTCAGGAGGGAGCAGGAGCAGGCGGCGGCGGCGGCGGAGGGCTGCTCGGCTCGCCGGAGGAGGAAGGAGATGGGGGAAGCCAAGCGATTTTTTTTGTTTCTTTTTATTCCCTCTCTCTCTCTCTCTCTCTCTCTCTCTCTCTCTCTTCTTGCGCTTTTGCAGCTGCACTCGATTGGTCCGGCCCGAACGGTCGACGAGGGGAGGTTTAGGTGGGGCCCACTAGAGGACTGTGGCCTAGAGAGAACCCTCTCCGTTTCTAATAAAAATGAAGTTAGGGCATACAAAATAAAAAATATTAACTTATAATTAATTAAGTTTTTATTATTAATAATTTTAAAAATAAATTTATTTGATGCTTTCATATAAAACATTTGTTGACTGTTTGAAAAACGTATTAACGTCGAGATAAAATATGTATTATAATAAAAAATAAACGGGACCAAAATATAGAAATGACATATTAAGAACTAGAAATGTGAAAATAACGTGCAGAAGTACATAACGTTGACATATAAAATATAGAGATGGCGTATCACAAACTACAAAGTATGAAAATGATGTGCTGTGTAGAGTAGTACGGAGTATGTGTGAAGAGATCTTTTATTAAGTAGATACAGAAAATACAGATACGTCATGAACGGTGTCTACACGACAGAAAAGAAAAGTTGAAGTTTGAGCTTGAAATATTATAAAAATATTATTAAACATGAAATCCTTTGTCTTACAATTTCTAGATAACTTCAGAAGTTTTGCATTCATGAAACTACTCAAAAAAATTGCTACACTTGTATCATTATTTTATTTTTTATGTGTCATATGACTATGGGCTACGGGGTAGGAGTAGGAAATTTGTGGTGTGTGGTTGGCACAGAAGGACAGCTGAACACGGGCATACCTTTAGTCAACAGCTGTATGATCTTTTTCAGATTGCACCTTTGCTTTAGGGTCTGTTTGGCTCAGAGAATCAGTTCCGATTCAATGTATTTTTTGAGAATGTATATCAAATGATTAAAAACGAGAAATATTTCTTAGAGAATTAGCAGAACATTTCTCATTTTTAACTAGAAATGAGAAACCCTGAAACCCCTTTCTCTTTAGGTAGTTTTGTCGGTTTCTGGAAGAAATGTTTCTTCAAAAATCACCTGTGTATCACTATAAACGTTTCTGTCTGTTTCTCCGTGAATCCGGAACCGTACCAAAGGAACCCTTAATATCGATCGAGTTTCTCGTGAGGTAACCTATAAATACTTCTCTCTTCTCTTCGTTTTAAAATATAAACATTTCCATCAATAAAAATTTTACATTTTCATAATTAAAAATTTATACGACAATATAGTTTATGAGACATTAATTTAAATGGACGGACAACTTATATATTTTTCACCTAATGAGATGTTAGTGATAGAAATATAAGTAATTCAAAATTTTACTATTAAAGTGACTAAAAGAAAATATTTTCTATGTACCATAGTTTTTCTTAAGAAATATAGAAATACTTATATTTGAAACGCATAAAGTACATTAAATTTTCTCTCGTAGAAGTTGCGGTGCTCCGTGCTTTTTAAAGGAAGGTCAATAAGAGAGGTTTCGGTCTCAAACAAAAACCGGCACCTATTACGACCAATAGGTGTCGGTTCGAAGTTAGAACCGACACCTATTAGTCATAATAAGTACCAGTTTTGTATTGAGAACCAATACCTATTAGTCGTAATAGGTGCGGTTTTTAAGCGTGGCCGGCACTTATTAGGCCGAATAGGTGTCGGTTCTCAATACAAAACCGGCACCTATTGGGCCTAATAGGTGCCGAGCGAAGAACCGGCACCAATGACTTTGGTCATTGGTGCCGACCAATAGGTGTCTGCACGAAACCGACACCTATTGGGGGTCTCAACCGCCACCTATTAGGTATTCGTACTAGTGTCCAAAAATACAATGTAGCTAGAAAAACTGTAACACATATATTTTATTCTCTTCATGCCACCATATTTCCCCATCTCTTCCTCTCATCTCTTCAGCTCTTCTCTCCCGGACTCTCCCGGACGATGGCGACTGCACACGGGTGCAGTGGACAATGGCAACACCCGCGACGGTGTAGACGAGGACAGTTCCTGCGACGGAACAGGGTGACGGCGATGGCAGTGGCGGCGCCCACAGTGGACGAGGGTGGCAGCAGCGGACGGACGCGTACGCGACGTGTGCTGTGGACGAGCTGCGGTGGAAGAACGCAACGGCGGCAACCGCGGTGGACAAGGGTTGCGACCAAGGGAGACGCAGGCGACTGGGGTGGATGAGGACCATAGCGGCGGCGACGGCCGCTATGGACGAGGTCCGCAGCCAAGGTGGATGTGATGACAAGGGTTGCGATTGGCGAGGGCCGTAGCCAAGGCAGACGTAGGCGATGAGCGCGAAGGACGATGACGAGGGTGGTGGTCCAACAGCCATAGGCGATGAACATGGAGGACGAGGATGAGGATGGCGATCCAGCGGCAACAGGTGACGAGCATGGAGGACGAGGACAAGGACTATGGAAGAACATAGTCAGCGAAAGCAGTAGACGGCGACAATGGCCATGGTAAACGAGGGCAGCGGCCCGGTGGAGCGCGACGGTGACAGCAGCAGACGCGGGTAGAACAGATGGTGACGCCGACACAAACGGCAGACCCCAGTGGTGGACTCAGAATTTCTAATAGCTGGACGAACCATGAACAAAGTAATCAATGGGACACAGAAATTTCTAATAGCTTGGACGAACCACGAACAAAGTAATCGACAATAACAATCATGTAAACATATAAATCACTAATATAAATAAATCAACAAAAGTCATTGTTTAATAGACATGTCTTAAACAATTTATTTGTAGATACAGTTAGCCACTAGATCAGTGTGGCAAGACCGTTATCCATGTGTGAATAAATTGCACGATCAAGGTTCAAGAGGAAAACCATAGTGAAAGAACTGAAACGTCTGGATAGCTTGCGTTGAGTAGGAACATACTCGATTTCAACAAACTAACAAATTGCTTCAACCTCTGAGCAAAACATAGATATATGTTCCAATTGCTTCTTTCACTTAAAAAAACACACCTGCACTACAGAGATAACAAGACACGACCTTTGTGCAGAACAAAGAGAAACTTTTTGCAACATCCACCATAGAGTTTTACCGCCAAGTAAACAAAACAAGATCAACGCATCTCTTCACAAGGAGAGCAAAGCAGAAAGGGCTCTTGCCTGACTTAGATCAAGAAGAAGATGGTCGGTGGCTGAGCCTCGGCGGTGCAGTCGCAGCCCTGCAGGCCGGGAAGGAACTAGAAGCCGCCTTCGCTCTGCTGGTCGGTGCCACAGAGCCTTATCTGCGACTGCGTGCCCGGAGGAGGGGCGTGGGGGTTCAGTGCCAACGGAGCGTGGCCGCCGACATGGTCGTCGTCGAGAAGAAGGGTCATGTGGTGGGGCCGGTGCGGGAGGGGGCCAATGCCGGTCACGCGGAGGCGAAGCTTACCGTGGTGATGAAGTTCGGTGGATCTTCGGTGGCGTTGGCCGAGTGGATGCGAGATGCAGGAGATCCCCGTGGGCTGAGGCGGCGTGCCCCAGTCCCTTCTTCCTCAGCGGTGCGCCGCCAATCCTGTCTCCCATGGCGTGCCCCATTCCCATCGGTGTCTCCTATGGTGGCGCCCGAGTCCCATCTCCTGCAGCTCCCCCACCGCGCACGCGCCGGCTCACCCACCGCTCACACGTCGCTTCGTTTCTCTTGCCCTTTCGCACCACGCGCGACGTTTCGGCTTCGCCGATTCGGCTTCTTGCCCGATCCGGCGGAGCCCAAAATGACTGGCCCGGCTACTAGAGGTGAATGAGCCGGGCGGTGACCCGAGTCGCCGGGCCTTGGGCACCACAGACGGACCCCTCGCTCCTGGTGGGCTGAGCGTGTAGCCGAGCGACTGAGCATCTCCAACAGCTTCTTCATTCTACTCTCTAAGTTAAAATTTAGCAACTTAAAAAAAGTATACTCTAACAAACTCTTCATCCCACTCTCCAAGCCATCAGGATGGCCAAATTTCTTTCCATATTGGCCAAACTTGGCCAGCCTGCTTCACTTGCCATACGTGAGTCCCACTACCTTCTATTTATTTTTTCGTTCGGGAGCAACATGCGGATGCGAACTCGTCATCCCTCTATAGCGACTCACGTGATTAATTAATTAATTAGCGTCAATTAACAATTAATTACTTTAATTAGCTTTACTTGTAATTAATTAACAACAAATCATGAGGATTAATTGCATCGTCAGCGTTATTGTGGTCAGTTCACTTAGCAAACCAGCAAACTCGCGTGTTTTTAGCAAAAGATGTCTTACAAGTTTATATTGATTAGTTGAAAGGCCCGAAAAGATTCACTCTTCGATTTATATTTCGTCGACCAATCCTTTATAATCACATTGTTAAAAGAACTTCTTTTGTAATTTCTCACATTCTCATTATTATGTTTTGGATTGTAATCCCTAATAAAAAATAGCTTCAGATTGTAATCTTTTTTCTAAACCACTGTAAACTATACTTTTTTATTTTTTTCTAATTTTGACTTTTAGTTACTTCTAAATTCCTATATGGACTTCATGCTTTTCTTCCAATATTTTTATTTTTATAATTTTAAATTTATGTTATTTCTAATTATATTTCTATTTGGACTCTAAACTCGTCTTTTAATATTTTTTAATTTCAAGTTTTAGTTTTTAAATTATATCTCTATTTGGATTCGACTTCTTCTTGCAAATAGAGAGTGTAAATAGAAAGACGGTTGGAGTAAGCAATAACTTTAGCTTGCCAAATCAATTTGACAGTTGACCATTTGGATGTTTAGAGAGTCTGATTTTTATACTATGTTGGAGTTGCTCGTCGCTCGCTTTTTCTCTCTTTCTCTCTTTTAGCTTATCAAATAATCATATGTGGACCTTATATCATCCTTTATTGTACCTCCTCTTATATACCCATCCTCACAAATCCACGATTACATTACGTGGTCCATGAACCTATGAAACCTGATGTATGAAGTGTGATCTTATTTCTTACTTGGTTTCATATTAAATTATTAATTGTGAGTTTTTATTGAATATTGACTTATTGAGATAGACGCAAGGTTAAAATCATGATCATGAATCGAAATCAGAATCAAAGGACTGTATCGCATCATAGAATCGTATAAATAAAAACTTTAAAATCTTAAATTCTACCAACTAAAATTGTAGAATTAATTTTGTCCACTTAATTAGGGTCTTAAAGTTATAAAAATCATACGACAAAATTAAGATTTTGATAACCTGTGAAATACTTGAAGATTACCTACAACACACTTGATGCTGCTAGGCGGAAATTTAGTAGCTATTGTTCATTGACCAGTGACACCTTTATGAGACGAAATTGAAATCCCTGCAGACATTGCCGTTTGATGTCATCGAAGCGAGGATTGTTGGACAAGCCGTGCTAGCTGGGTAACAAGTTTGGTTCAACAAATAGAAGCAACGATGATATCTTAATGCAATTTTGCGATACAGTAAAATAGGTTTTTTTAATCCAGTCGTTATTTACTACTGCCGTTTCTGTCAATACTATAAACCTTTAATCATTCGTCTTATTTAATAATTTATATAAATATATAAAAATATAAATTAAAATACCTTTCATAATAAAAACAAGTAAAAAAATAAAATTTACATATTTTTAAAATAAATTTAATAGCATCATATATTTAAAAATAAAGGAAGTATATTTTTATTTTCAGCTAAGTAGATCGATTTGGGATGTGTATGGTTCATGGTCAGATGTGAATAGGATATGATCATTTATATTCGTAGGGTTATATTCGTAGGGTTATGATAGTCTGAGTTTTTATTTAAGTAGATATAGTTATTCAGCTTCTTTTCTTTTTTAAGTTGGTTGGACAAGGATAGATAAAATAAAAATAACAAACTATTAATTAATAATAAAATATATTAATTAATATTAATTTTACCATAATCTATACTAATTTAAAAATTAGAACGATTATTTTAATAAAACTAATTTTTACACGTTAATTACTAATTAACCGCTCAATATATTAATTATCGCTAATCACTTATTAATTATTAATAATGAAGATTAATAAGTAGTGGATATCACTATTATAAAATTGATTTTTCAGACGAAACACTCTTTAGATTACAAGTGAACCATAACTGTCCCCCATACAAAACTCGTTTTTCCAAGAATGATTAAAAGACTACGTGCGAAAATCAATTTTCACTAAAGAGGCGGTTAAGAGGTCTGCCTGTCACCAGCATACCAGATCAAAGCCTATTCTTAAAAATATCTAAATCCTCTCTCTCCTCATCCACTTCATTTCCTCTCCTCTCCTCCACAGTCTCCACTTCCTCTCCTTTTCACCCTCTCCTCTCCTCGGCTTCTCCACCTACTCTCCTCTCCTCATGCGAGGGGATGGAAATTTAGAGTTGAGGGAGCTATGGTTTCGACTGAATTTATTTTGAAATTTTTTTCACCGAAATTACTTTTTTTAGACGGTTAGCATAGATGATCACGTGTAAAAATTCTATTTTTACATATGGTTATGTTGTCTACATGACATCTGAGTATAGGCAGGGCGTCCCAGCCATATGCTCGAATCGATTTTGATCGTACACAAAAAGATTTTATAGTGATGTATTCTCATCCAGTCAATTTTAAGCACGACCTAGTATCGTGCAATATTCTCTCTGTGGCTGCATCATCCACTTTTTCCCACCAACCAAAAATATTTAAAGATCATCTTCTGTTCGGAGATATCCCTCGTATTTGATAACTGGTAAGTGTACCCTGTTTCGAACATGTTTGGAATTCTAAACAATTTTATGGGTGTCGACAGAAAAGGCCACGTGAGACAAAAAGTAGGCTTCTTTCTTCCCCCTCTGATCTCATGGCATTACACGTATGATACGTCCAGCAAACAATACACAAAAGATGGTAGTGAGAGAGGTCTACACGAATTAATGATGGCTGGTTATGGCATGCCACAATGTCGTCACATATGTACTCATATGGTGGTACTTATACGATGTAGCTTATGATTCTATTTTTAAATACTTTATATATATATATATTAAAAATTAAATAAATCATTTTTTAAAGATTGTGCTAATGATGCTCAATCAAACGGTGTCTAAATGTTCAGGACATCATCAATTAAAACCAATTATACTGTAGTAGCTCTCGGAAATCATCCATACTACTTTAAAAAAACTTTAATAATGATGACAGCGAATCTGTCATCCCACCAACTTTAATCGTCGTTTTCACGTATTATTCCTTAAAGTTCTTAATATATACATAATAACGTCTAGATCTAAATGCATAGTGTGGACCCCCGATTTTTAGTCGGGAATCTTTCGTGTTCATAGTACCATTTCCCTGGATCAAGTAGTTGGTACCCACGAATACAGTACTGGATAATCAAGTGCACATGCACGAATAGTCTTACAATACCATTATTACATTAATAGGCCCGAAGACATTGTTCATCCCACAGGACCTTATGGTCCGAATACAACATAAAAACGAGTTTAGATAAGGCGGCGGAAAGAGGCGGCGGCGTGTCCATTGCCACGAGCAACGCCAGGAGCTAAAGTCTAATATGCGTCGTCGGTTCCCGTCCTCCGGAGATAAGCGTATGGATCTTCGGCTCTTCAACTCCATCATTTGGAGGTTTGTGCGTATAGCAAGGGTGAGTACCAACCGTACTCGGCAAGCCAAACACGAATTGATGCATATGATAAGGGTATTCAAAGAACATGGCTAGGGTTATTTTTGCGTAAAGCCAGTTTTCACAATTCCTTTCACAAACCTATCGTCTAGCCAAAACAAGTTTTAATTTCATAGTTCATTAATCCGGCGACGGTTGTCTACCACCCATCGTGATTTCGGGATGGCTTCCCGCCTCCAGGTTCGTCATGATTTTGGGAGTCCATCCCTTCTCGCATCCTCGAGAAGTTGATCCACCGAATAAAATCATCATGCAACCCATCCCAGCATTTTTAAGTTCAAAGTCTAGCCAAGCGAAAGTCTTGTCACGATGCTCAATATCCGCGAACACGGCTATTCGAATAGATTGATTCATTCACACTTGCGGTGGATGTACACTTTACCGTACTCGCGACCCCAACAAATGAGCCTACATCTCAACACATGAGACGGCCACGGCAAAGCCTTTCGATAACCTCACTTTGGCGTACCCGCTCCATGAACTTATGCCCTCATGCACTCTAGCCGTCCTTTTCTAGCGGTGAGAGGAGTTAGCGCACCGGGGTAAGGGAAGACATTTCCAATCTTTAAGTTTAATTAACGTAGTTTAATTTCACCATTTATAACAAAGGCCGCAGCCTCATCCTCATCCCATAACCACATCATAGAGAACCATCTATGCAAGGATACGCCTTCGCTCGGCTATCTAGTCGGCTAGGTCTATACCCATTCGAGAATACGGTTGTGCGGCTCGTTTCCGGCTATCTCATGGCTCGGTCCTTAATTGACCGGGGTCGGCACTTGCCTTTTCCGGAATCCACCCAAATCATCCGGCCGCCCAGTCTAAAACATTTGTATAGTACTTCTCAATTTTCATCAAACTTAATTCATCATGGTCATGTGGCGCTCATGTCTCCACATGCCGAATCTCAACTACCTTCCCTAAGGTAGTTGCCCAAGCACAAAGCTTTTTCATAAAGTCATGAGTATGCATAAATCTAAGTATAGCATGGCTAAGCGGTTTACGAAGTTAGGCTTCGGTTATTTGTATCACATCGCGAGTTACAAGGAGTAATTCTAAAGGTAAACAATAGCAAGGTATGGCATAACAAGTATAGGTAACTTGGTAAAGCATGCATGTTTAAAGTTTAAAGTAACATCATTTCGCAATTGGGATCAATATGTTCAAAGGGTGTGAAGACTTGCCTTGCTCGCACGCTGGTTGAGTGGGGTCTTCCGCGTAGTCAGCGTTCACTTCTTCGGACGCTATCCGTACGTGCGACAAGAAGGGTTGAATCCAATTAAAATCCAACAATATCAACGAAGAGAAAGAGATCTCGAAATGACCGCGGAAAAACGGATTCCAAACACAACCTCAAGCTCCGTAAATTTTAATAGTTGAATCAACGGAAAGAAGTCCAGTTAAACCGAGCGAACCATCGTAATAAATGTATATTTTGTTCCTAAATTTCAAGATATCCTAAAATAATTAGATTCCTAATTTCCATATCTTCAATAATTGATCTTTAATATTGCAATTATATTTGCTAGGGTTTTGAAATTCTAACGGCCGAATAATGACATTCATGCTTAACAAATCTTTAAAAAGGGCTCATGTGAACTTCGATAACAAATTAGAGGTCGGACAATATTTGAATTCATAAAAAGGACAAATTTAATCTAGAAATTACTTTCTCCAAATAATTCTTTTTGGAAGGAAAAAGAATATAATACCCATTCCTAGACAATAATATTTCAAAAACCCTATCTTTTCATCCTAAAATATTTCCAAAACATTTCAAAATATTTTACCCAAATTTTCTTCACTATATTTCTCTTTTTTTCTATTTCCCCTTCCTTTCCTTCTCTTCCTTTCTTTTTCTTTTTAATCCTCCCTGGTCTCTCTCTGTTCTCTCTCCTTTCTCTGTTTCCGGAGCCGACGGGGAAGAGGACGCCGGCGGTGAGGATGGCCGGACCTAGGGGCAAGGGTTCCACCTCCATCTACGAGCCACGAGGGTTCCAATTCAAGGCTTGGGCGGGTTGGAGAGGTGGCGAAATGAGCCGGCGACGGCGAGCTCCTAGCGGCGGCGGCGTCGCTCGTCGCGGCGGTGCTCCGGCAATGGCATGGCCAAGGTAGCGGGTGTGGGAGCATCTATGAGGTGTGGAGAAGCTAACTAAAGCATCGGTTTGCACGGAGAAGCTCCGTTGCGGCCTAGCGACGTGCTGCGGCGGCGAGCGAGAAGAGGCTCGGCGCCGCTCGTCGCCGGCGAGTTCCGGCGGCGCATTGGCTCGGGAATCATGGGGAAAACAAAACCTAGAGCACGGAGATCATGGAATTACCTTCAATTTGGGAAGAACTTGATCGAGGACGATGAATTTTGATTCTTTGCTCCGGGCGGCCGAACTAGGGTTCCTCCGACCGTGCCTTGATCTTTTGCGAAATTCTTGCGCGCACGGGCTATGGTGGCTAGGGATATTTGAGGGGTTTTGGAGGAAACAATCGCGATCAAGATTGGTGTAGAGAGTTTGTGCTATCGCGGTCTACTTATATGGATTTTGCGGTGAGACCACGGTGGCGTTGCAGGGCGCAGCGCGACACTGTCGCGTGCGTCACGGGCGTGGCTCGCGCGTGGTCGACGTCGGCAAGGCGTGGGAATAGGATGGTGACGACGGTGAGAGCACGCGCGCGGCGCAGGGCGGCATGGCGGCGCGGCGGCGGCGCATGTCACGCGCGAGGCGGGGCCGGGCGCGGCGGGCAACACGCGTCGCACGCGGCGCGGGGCGTGCGGCGGCGCTGCGCGTGGCGGGAGCGACGCGCAGCGTAGGCGGGGCCGGGCGCGGCGTGCGCGGTCGTGCGGGCGAAGCGGGGCCGCCTCGCGGCGTGGTACGGCGCGACATGGCGCGCGAGCGATGGCACGGCGTGGTACGGGCGACAAAAGCGCGGCACGGCGAAGCGCGCGTGCGCGGGCCTGTACGGCGCGGCGACGCGTGGTGTGCTTGCGCACGGGTGCGGGGACGTTGTCGAACACACCGCCTACGCATGAACGGTGCACTTTTTCATTTATCCCGATTTTAAAATCCTATTTTCCATTTCCATTTCTTTTATCCCTAAAAATTCTAAATGAATTCTAATATTCCCAAAATAACTTTGAGATTATATTTTCAAACTTTTCCCCCACTTTTTATTTTTCAAAATATATTTTTCATATTTTTATTTCTTCTTTTAAAATCAATAACTAGGGGTCTTTAATTAATTTCTAAATTCATATTTCCTTTTCAAAATATTTTTATCAACCAAATCCAAATATTTAGTATTTTTCTTCCACCGGTTAGGGTTTAAACCAAAATATATTCTTTTCAAGAATCTTTTGTAAGTCCACAAAATTAGGTATTTATCCTTCTCCAAATATATATACATTTTGAATTATTATTCTCACCTAGGATATCAAAGCTTAGGGTTTTATCCATTGCGCATCAAAGCAATTCAAAAAGAACTCTTATGCAACGAGCTTGGCAAATAGGAACGATAAATACGATAAGAAGCAATGATTCAAAAAAAGTTTTTATGAGTTCCGATTTTCACGTCCCGAATTCTACTCCTACGATTTTCGGGATGTTACAAACCTACCCCCTAACAATAAATCTCGTCCCGAGATTTTCTTACCGTTGCTAAATAGGTGTGGATGTTTTGTCCTCGGGAATTCTTCGCTCTCCCGGGTAGCTTCTTCTTCGGTGTGATTGCTCCATTGTACTTTGTACATGCGCCACGACTTGGTTCGTGTCTTCTTTTACGCTTCATCTAGTATCTTGATTGGATGCTCAGGGTAGGTAAGATCACTTGTGGACATGGATGGTTTCTAACGAGGTTTGCTCTTCGGTACCGTAGACATTTCTTCAGCTGCGATACGTGGAATCTTGGGTGGACATCGGAGAGATTCTCGGGCGGTTCAATTGATAAGCCACTTCTCCCTTCCTAGCGCTTATCGGGAAGGGGCCCACGTATCGTGGTGCGAGTTTCCCCTTGACTTTGAACCTCTGTGTTCCCCGTAGTGGTGAGACCTTTAGATACACATAGTCACCCTCTTTGAATTCCAATTCTCTTCGTCGAGTATCTGCGTAGCTCTTTTGCCGTGATTGAGCAGCTTGTAGTCGGTCCCGAATCAGGCGAACCTTTTCCTCGGCCTCCTTGATTATGTCCGGCCCGAATACGGTTCGTTCACCGGTTTCGACCACATCAATGGGGTTCGACATCGGCGACCAAATAGAGCTTCGTTTGGCGACATCTTCAAACTGGCTTGATAGCTATTATTATAAGAGAACTCGGCGTACGGTAAGCATTTCTCCCAATCCTTGGTAAAATCCAATGCACAGGCTCTCAGCATATCTTCCAGTACTTGGTTCGTCCTTTCAGTCTGCCCATCGGTCTGTGGATGGTAGGCGGTACTGAAAGCGAGATGACTTCCGAGTGCCTCGTGGACTTTGCTCCAAAAATGAGATGTGAATCGGGTACCACGATCCGATATGATCCTCTTTGGTACACCGTGAAGACATACAATCCTACTCATATATAGTTCCGCTAGCTTGGCGCTGTTGTAGTTAGTTTTCACTGGTATAAACACCTGGCGATCTTGGTGAGCCGATCTACTATTACCCAAATGGAATCGTAGCCGTCGTAGTTTTGGGTAGTCCCACTATGAAATCCATGCCTATCTCGTCCCATTTCCATTCGGGAATCTTGAGTGGCTGCGGCAAGCGTGGCCGTTGATGCTCGGCTTTCACCCTTTGGCACACATCGCACACGACTACGTATTCGGCTACATCTCTCTTCATATTGGGCCACCAATATTCTCCTTTCAAGTCTTGGTACATTTTCGTGCTTCCGGGATGTAACGAATATGCCGATTCGTGGGCTTCCTTTAAGATCAATCCCCTCAAACCGCCTCGTTCAGGCACACGATTCTTTTCTTGTACCACCGGATTCCCTTGTCATCCACTGAAAACTCCTGAGCGCGTCCAGCGGCCATGCGTTCCTTGATTTCCTGGGTTTCCTCATTCCCTTTTTGGGCTTCCTCTATTTGAGTTCTCAGTAGGGGTTGGATTTCCAATGAGTTCACTTCTCCGTGAGGAATCAGGTGCAGATTGAGTCTGGCCATTTCTTCTTGAAGTTCGCTGGCCATACCTCCCAATTCCATGTGATTGCATTGGGCTTTGCGGCTCAGCGCATCGGCCACTACATTTGCCTTGCCGGGATGATAATGGATTCCTAGACTGTAATCCTTGATCAACTCCAGCCATCGCCTCTGTCGTAGATTGAGATCAGGCTGAGTAAAGAAATATTTTAGGCTCTTGTGATCGGTATACACATCACAGTGGTTCCCGATCAGATAGTGCCTCCAAATCTTCAATGCGTGTACAACTGCGGCTAATTCCAGGTCGTGTGTGGGATAATTCTCTTCGTGGGGTCGTAACTGCCGAGAGGCATACGCTACGACCTTCCCATCTGCATCAATACTCCTCCCAATCCTTGCGGGATGCATCACGGTACATCACGAAGTCCTTCCGGTTGTCGGGTAAGGTCAAGATTGGGGCAGTGGTTAACTTTTCTTTTAATTGGTCGAAGGCTTTTTGGCACTTCTCATTCCATTCAAACTTCTTTTCCTTCTTCAGAAGTTGAGTCATAGGTCGGGCTACAGTGGAAAACCCTTCGATAAACCGTCGGTAATAACCGGCCAAGCCCAAGAAACTCCGGACTTCTGTCACTGACTTGGGTGCCTTCCATCCTGCAACGGCTTCGACCTTGGCGGGGTCTACGGCTACTCCTCAGGCTGAAACCACGTGACCAAGAAAAGCGACTTCCTTGAGCGGAACTCACATTTGCTTGAACTTTGCATACGGTTGGTGCTCTCGTAACTTTTCGTACTAGTCATAGATGCTCCGCGTGTTCCTCATCGTTCTTGGAGTAGATAAGTATATCGTCGATGAACACCACCACGAATTTGTCCAGGTATTCCATGAATACCTTGTTCATCAGGTTCATAAAGTACGCAGGGGCATTGGTCAATCCAAAGGACATCACTGTGAACTCGTATAAGCCGTAACGGGTAGAGAACGTCGTCTTAGGAATATCTCCGGCTCTAATCTTCAACTGATGATATCCTGACCGTAGATCAATCTTTGAAAACACCTATGCACCCTTAAGTTGATCGAATAGGTCATCGATTCGAGGTAGCGGGTACTTGTTCTTGATAGTCACTTCATTCAGCGATCGGTAGTCCACACACATTCTCATACTCCCATCCTTCTTTTTGACGAAGAGTACGGGGCTCCCCGGGGAGAAGAGCTGGGGCGTACAAATCCCTTCTCTTGTAGTTCCCGTATCGCTTCTTGAGTTCCTCTAACTCGTTGGCGGCATTCGATAAGGTCTCTTGGATATGGGGGCGTACCGGGCATTAAGTCGATGATAAACTCTACATCGCGATCCAGGGGCATTCGGGTAATTCCTCGGGAAATACACCGGGTATTCTTGTACTACGGGCATTCCTCCTAAGGGTAGCATGGTGAACACTCCCGCAGCTTGCTCACATAGCTTTGGGTTTTGATCCATAGTTATGCTCATCGGTGATCCCACGGGGTGGATACCGTGACTTCCCTTCGACTTGATCTATGATTCCATTATTTTTGGTCAACCAATCCATTCGAGTATGACATCTATGGTTTGGGAGATAACACCATAAGGTTTGAGAGAAACACCACGTCTCTAATCCGTATGGGCACATTAATGCAGGCATGGGGTACGGTTATGTCTCCCAGGTGAGTGTACCAACATCGGCCTCTTAAGTGCTACTTGGTGTAGGTGGTGTTGTTTGCTTACTTGGGAAGATACGAATGAATGCGAGGCTCCAGAATCGAATAAAACTTTAAGCGGTGCGAGTTGATAGAGAACATACCCATCAATACGCTCGGTCCTCCTGAGCTTCTTCCGCCCGCACATGATTCACGACCACGTCGAAACCCGGTGGCGGCCTCGTTGGGTAGCGGGGTCTGACGACAGACCTCGTCTGCCGCGGGGTGGAGGTTCCTCGACGGGCGTTGCATTGGCGCCGGTGCGTACGGGCGTTGCGTGGTTTTGGACAGCTATTGGAGTAGTGCCCGAATTCTCCGCAATTAAAACGGCTCACATTCCTTCTTCTGGAGCGGCTAGGGTTGGTGTGGGCGTACGGGCGAGGTGTAGCCGACTGTTGACATGGTCGGAGGTGGGAGAACGTCCGGTTGCCGAACGTTTGGCTTCCATCCGGACGGGGTGGTTCCCTTGGGGCGTTGTGGCGTTCCACGAAATGGGCGAGCCATAGCGAGCCTCCTCTTGCGGTTATTGTCTACCACCTTTTGGTCATGCTCAAGCCGGACGACCTTGTTGATGAGGCTTTGGAAGCGGTGTGATCTGCCCGATCATTGGTCCCCTCAGTTCGTCATTTAGCCCCTCAATGAATTTGTCTATCTTTTCTTCTTCGTCTGCCAGATCACTGGTGGCGTAACGGGCAAGCTGGGTGAACTTGTTCAGGTATTCCTGTACTGAGGTGTTCCCTTGACGCAGTCTGCGGAACTCGTTTTTCTTCATCCTCATCACTGCATGGTGGCACGAAATTCTCGCGGACGCAGCCGTGAATTCCTCCCATGTTGGTTCGCGGCGTCTTCGGCTCGTGTCTCCTTGTAGGTGTCCCACCGAGTCACTCGCGGGACCCTCCAGGTGGTTGTAGCGAAGATAACTCTATCTGCTTCTCGGATTCTGACAAGAGTTAGCTTCTTCTCTATTACTCTTAGCCAATCTTCGGCATCCATAGGCTCTTCGGCCGTGGAAAAAGTGGGCGGCTTAGCTCTCATGAATTCCCCTAGACTCGATCCTCCTCGACCTCCTTGATTATTAGCAATCGCTTGGAGTAGCGGAGTGCATAGCCATGACCTCCGCCGGGGTGGAGGGTTAGGTTACAGCGGGTTCTCGTTGGTCGCTGCGGCCTGCGACGATGTGCCATCGAAGAAGGGAGATGAATCAAGAGATCGGACTAGTTTAAGTTATAGTTCACAGGAAATTTTCTTCAAGCTCTTTCGAATGATCTTCTATCAACAGACAAGGTGAAATAATAATAAGCATACGAATTAATACGTCGCAAGGCGATGCCCAGGTTCATCATATTACATAAAGGGGGTACATGGACCGTATATACACGTCCTTCATGCCGGGATAGCAATAATAACTATATCGTTCAACTACATCAACTAATTAAGGGTAAATAGGAAGTCTTTGCCGAGCGGGAAGGTCCTCCCGCCTAGTCCTCCATCCATCCGCAAGAGCCGGGCGCCGGAAGTGGGTGGTCCGCTGCTGAAGCAAACCGAAGTCCCCACGGCTCGGAGGTGGTGGCCTCGGGGTCACGCCGAATCTTCCGGCTCGGTGGCCGCGTACTCTTGCGAGCGGTGCGGCGGGTGAGGGGCCTCCGTGTGAGTCGGGCGACGAGGGGAACTTCCTCCTCCATTGAGTCGGTGTCGCTAGACTCCCATTTGATCTCCATGGGCTCGCCTCGGACTCCGTATCGGTGTAGATCGGATGGGGTTACCCTCTCCCGATCCGGCTCGGATGGTGCTGGTATGGAGCTCGGGGTGGGTCCCATGGATGTAGCGGCGGTGGGGTCGACCGGGTGCGGTGCGGGCTCTGTGCTCAACATGAAAGCTTGCTCCATCATAGCTTGAAAAGTATCAAAGCTTGCTGGAGTCATATGGTAATAGTGGTCGGGCACGGGGGCGGGATGTGATGGTACGGGCTCGGTGGAAGTACTGCGGCGTAGATAGGACGAGTGCGCGGTTTGTTCCTCTAGGTGGTTGATCTGCTTTGCTTGCTCTTCTGAGCTGCTCTTCCGGCTCTACGAGCCTCCCCTCGGGCCATGTAGCGGTCAGGAGTTGCTCATCTTGAGCACCATTAGCTGCGGTGAGTCTGCGGCATGCTTATCTGGTCTCCGCAGCCTTGGTGGCTGTTGACCAGATCATTGAGGCGTGATTGTTGATCGTTGATCTCGAGTAGGGCCTCCTCGTAACAGTCGTCTGCTGTCTCTGCCCAACGCGATAGACGCGTGACCATCGGGTTGTAGCGGCGGGGGTAGCCTCCACGGTGCGGCGGGTTGCCCTCTTCGCGGTAAGGATGATGCACGAACTCTGTCATTGTGAGTTCGGCACGGTGTTCCGCATTAAGGCGAAGGAAAGCCTCGCGTTGCATCTGAATAGGCCTTACGCTAGGTCCCGGTGGTAGCGGGTATGGAAGCAGTAAGATGTCTCGCTTCCCATGCGGGCTTCTATGGATACAGCTGCCTCCCAGGCTGGATACTCTTCGGAGCCATGCCTTTTGATGTGATAAGTGGGCGGTTCCGGATACCTCAAGCACCATAGTAGGGACTGGAGTTGGACCACGAACCCCTCGTCCCCGGAACAGTGACTTCCCATGTTAGTCGTGGTTTGACATCTGCTTTACGGGCAACTTAGGGTTAGCGGGAGGGAGCTATCATAATCATTTGTTAAAAATAAAATACGGATGTAGAAAGGATATTTTTGCATTTTCGGAAATAATAGTTTAAAAGCTGATCCTCTTGTAGGGATATTTCCCTTTGGCCATCCGGTTAGGGGTAGGGCGCCATTTGGTCTCGGCCTACGGTCGCATGGCTCGATACCGGCTCTGTGGACCCCGATTTTTAGTCGGGAATCTTTCGTGTTCATAGTACCATTTCCTGGATCAAGTAGTTGGTACCCACGAATACGATCTTGGATAATCAAGTGCACATGCACGAATAGTCTTACAATACCATTATTACATTAATAGGCCCGAAGGCATTGTTCATCCCACAGGACCTTATGGTCCGAATACAACATAAAAACGAGTTTAGATAAGGCGGCGGAAAGAGGCGGCGGCGTGTCCATTGCCACGAGCAACGGCCGGAGCTAAAGTCTAATATGCGCCGTCGGTTCCCCGTCCTCCTGGAGATAAGCGTATGGATCTTCGGCTCTTCAACTCCATCATTTGGAGGTTTGTGCGTATAGCAAGGGTGAGTACCAACCGTACTCGGCAAGCCAACACGAAATTGATGCATATGATAAGGGTATTCAAAGAACATGGCTAGGGTTATTTTTGCGTAAAGCCGGTTTTCACAATTCCTTTCACAAACCTATCGTCTAGCCAAAACAAGTTTTAATTTCATAGTTCATTAATCCGGCGACGGTTCGTCTACCATCCATCGTGATTTCGAGGATGGCTTCCCGCCTCCGGTTCGTCATGATTTTACGGGAGTCCACCCCTTCTCGCATCCTCGAGAAGTTGATCCACCGGCGAATAAAATCATCATGCAACCCATCCCAGCATTTTTAAGTTCAAAGTCTAGCCAAGCGAAAGTCTTGTCACGATGCTCAATATGCGCGAACACGGCTATTCGAATAGATTGATTCATTCACCTTGCGGTGGATGTACACTTTACCCGTACTCCGCGACGGCCCAACAAATGAGCCTACGTCTCAACACATGAGACGGCCACGGCAAAGCCTTTCGATAACCTCACTTTGGCGTACCCGCTCCATGAACTTATGCCCTCATGCACTCTAGCCGTCCTTTTCTAGCAGGTGAGAGGAGTTACAGGCGCACCGGGGTAAGGGAAGACATTTCCAATCTTTAAGTTTAATTAACGGTAGTTTAATTCCACCATTTATAACAAAGGCCGCAGCCTCATCCTCATCCCATAACCACATCATAGAGAACCATCTATGCAAGGATACTGCCTTCGCTCGGCTATCTAGTCGGCTAGGTCTATACCCATTCGAGAATACGGTTGTGCGGCTCGTTTCCGACTATCTCATGGCTCGGTCCTTAATTGACCAGGGTCGGCACTTGCCTTTTCCGGAATCCACCCAAATCATCCGGCCGGTCTAAAACATTTGTATAGTACTTCTCAATTTTCATCAAACTTAATTCATCATGGTCATGTGGCGCTCATGTCTCCACATGCCGAATCTCAACTACCTTCCCTAAGGTAGTTGCCCAAGCACAAAGCTTTTTCATAAAGTCATGAGTATGCATAAATCTAAGTATAGCATGGCTAAGCGGTTTACCGAAGTTAGGCTTCGGTTATTTGTATCACATCGCGAGTTACAAGGAGTAATTCTAAAGGTAAACAATAGCAAGGTATGGCATAACAAGTATAGGTAACATGGTAAAGCATGCATGTTTAAAGTTTAAAGTAACATCATTTCACAATTGGGATCAATATGTTCAAAGGGTGTGAAGACTTGCCTTGCTCGCACGCTGGTTGAGTGGGGTCTTCCGCGTAGTCAGCGTTCACTTCTTCGGACGCTATCCGTACGCGCGACAAGAAGGGTTGAATCCAATTAAAATCCAACAATATCAACGAAGAGAAAGAGATCTCGAAATGACCGCGGAAAAACGGATTCCAAACACAACCTCAAGCTCCGTAAATTTTAATAGTTGAATCAACGGAAAGAAGTCCAGTTAAACCGAGCGAACCATCGTAATAAATGTATATTTTGTTCCTAAATTTCAAGATATCCTAAAATAATTAGATTCCTAATTTCCATATCTTCAATAATTGATCTTTAATATTGCAATTATATTTGCTAGGGTTTTGAAATTCTAACGGCCGAATAATGACATTCATGCTTAACAAATCTTTAAAAAGGGGCTCATGTGAACTTCGATAACAAATTAGAGGTCGGACAATATTTGAATTCATAAAAAGGACAAATTTAATCTAGAAATTACTTTCTCCAAATAATTCTTTTTGGAAGGAAAAAGAATATAATACCCATTCCTAGACAATAATATTTCAAAAACCCTATCTTTTCATCCTAAAATATTTCCAAAACATTTCAAAATATTTTACCCAAATTTTCTTCACTATATTTCTCTTTTTTTTCTATTTCCCCTTCCTTTCCTTCTCTTCCTTTCTTTTTCTTTTTAATCCTCCTGGTCTCTCTCTGTCTCTCTCTTTCTCTGTTTCCGCCGTGTGCCAGGGGGAAGAGGCGCCGCGGTGAGGATGGCCGGACCTAGGGGCAAGGGTTCCACCTCCATCTACGAGCCACGAGGGTTCCAATTCAAGGCTTGGGCGGGTTGGAGAGGTGGCGAAATGAGCCGGCGACGGCGAGCTCCTAGCGGCGGCGGCGTCGCTCGTCGCGGCGGTGCTCCGGCAATGGCATGGCCAAGGTAGCGGGTGTGGGAGCATCTATGAGGTGTGGAGAAGCTAACTAAAGCATCGGTTTGCCTGGAGAAGCTCCGTTGCGGCCTAGCGACGTGCACGGCGGCGGCCGAAACAGAGGGGCTCGGCGCCGCTCGTCGCCGGCGAGTTCCAGCGGCGCATTGGCTCGGGAGTCATGGGGAAAACAAAACCTAGAGCACGGAGATCATGGAAGTACCTTCAATTTGGGAAGAACTTGATCGAGGACGATGAATTTTGATTCTTTGCTCCGGGCGGCCGAACTAGGGTTCCTCCGGCCGTGCCTTGATCTTTTGCGAAATTCTTCGCGCACGGGCTATGGTGGCTAGGGATATTTGAGGGGTTTACGGAGGAAACAATCGCGATCAAGATTGGTGTAGAGAGTTTGTGCTATCGCGGTCTACTTATATGGATTTTGCGGTGAGACCACGGTGGCGTTGCGGGCGCAGCGCGACACGTCGCGTGCGTCACGGGCGTGGCGCGCGCGTGGTCGGCGTCGGCAAGGCGTGGGAATAGGATGGTGACGACGGTGAGAGCACGCGCGCGGCGCGGGCGGCATGGCGGGCGCGGCGGCGGCGCATGTCACGCGCGAGGCGGGGCCGGGCGCGGCGGGCAACACGCGTCGCACGCGGCGCGGGGCCGTGCGGCGGCGCTGCGCGTGGCGGGAGCGACGCGCAGCGTAGGCGGGGCCGGGACGCGGCGTGCGCGGTCGTGCGGGGCGAAGACGGGGCCGCCTCGCGGCGTGGTACGGCGGCGACATGGCTGACGCGAGCGATGGCACGGCGTGGTACGGGCGACAAAACGCGGCACGGCGAGAACGCGCGTGCGCGGGGCCCTGGTACGGCGCGGCGACGCGTGGTGTGCGTGCGCACGGGTGCGGGGACGTTGTCGAACACCTGCCTACGCATGAACAGTGCACTTTTTCATTTATCCCGATTTTAAAATCCTATTTTCCATTTCCATTTCTTTTATCCCTAAAAATTCTAAATGAATTCTAATATTCCCAAAATAACTTTGAGATTATATTTTCAAACTTTTCCCCCACTTTTTATTTTTCAAAATATATTTTTCATATTTTTATTTCTTCTTTTAAAATCAATAACTAGGGGTCTTTAATTAATTTCTAAATTCATATTTCCTTTTCAAAATATTTTTATCAACCAAATCCAAATATTTAGTATTTTTCTTCCACCAGTTAGGGTTTAAACCAAAATATATTCTTTTCAAGAATCTTTTGTAAGTCCACAAAATTAGGTATTTATCCTTCTCCAAATATATATACATTTTGAATTATTATTCTCACCTAGGATATCAAAGCTTAGGGTTTTTATCCATTGCGCATCAAAGCAATTCAAAAAGAACTCTTATGCAACGAGCTTGGCAAATAGGAACGATAAATACGATAAGAAGCAATGATTCAAAAAAAGTTTTTATGAGTTCCGATTTTCACGTCCCGAATTCTACTCCTACGATTTTCGGGATGTTACACATAGCCTCATGTAAAATTAAAATTAAATTGAGGAGAGCATTCCCTGTGTTAACGGCGAAATTTGACAATTGCCGTTAGTCACGACCGAGTCAAAGGAGAAATTGATGCTGTGTTCCAGCTCTCACAGTTGGAAAGTGTATCTGACAAGCATGGTAAATTTTGTAGTTGTTTTTTTATCAGCTTACGTATCAAGGAAGATTTGTTAGTTTCCTTTTTTCATGGATGGGGTGTCGTATCTGAGTTGGACTCATTTTAACCAAAGTGTATAAATATGTTTGCTTAGTCTCATGCCCGATTTTTATTTGGGATTAAAAGTCGCTAAATAATTAATTTTCTAGAAATTAAATAAAAAATAAAAGTAAATTAATCAAGTGAAATTAATAAGGGAATTGAAATTTCCTTTAAAAATCATGGCCGAGGATAGTTTTGTAATATTCTCCTTGCTCTAAAGTATTCTGTGAAATTTTTCGTGAAATTTCAAAGCTCCAGAAATAATTTTCACAATACAAAGTTCATTTATGCCATTAAATAAAAATAAAAACAAATTAAAACTCCTATTCTTGTTCCTAGGCTGCTTTCGGCCCAGTCCTCCAAAAGTCTGTGTTGCCTCCCTTGTAGCCCAGCCCGCTCGGCCCACCTCTCTCCTCCCCTCGGCTCGGCACATCTCGTCGACTCATTTGCCTCGTGCCCCTCATGCAAAGTCCGATTTACCCTTTCTGTTCTCCCGAGCCGATGACAGGTGGGACCCACCTGTCATCCCTCACCTTCGGAAAACCCGACCGCCCGCGCCCATGTTGTCGCCGCTGCACACACGCCCGGCTCTTGTGCCCGAGCCGTCTCTCTCGCCCGCACGCATTTTCCCCCACTCCTCGCACATATCGATGCTGAATCGCCGCCATTACCTGCGTCGTTTGCGCCCCACTCCGCCGCTTTTTTCGACCGCCCCTGGCCTCCTCGCTGCCTCCCGAGCTTATAAAGCTCTTCCCCCGTGCGCCCCGCTCATTTTCCCTCGCTCTCCCCGTGTCGTTGCCCGCTCCGCCGCACTCCGGCCGCACGCCGCTGCCGCTCTAATCGCCATCACCACACGCCAAGGCCATCGCTAGCCTCCCCGCGTCACGCCGCACTCCTGCTGCCGCTCCCCGCTCTCGGGTCGCCGACGGAACACCACATCCGCCATGCGCGGCTGCCGCCGCCAATGCCGCCCTCCGGTCGCGAGTCCTCTTGCCTCGCGCGTGGCACTTTAGTATGTGGGGTTAGTGAGAGAACAAGGGAAGCTCAGAAAGGAGTGCCCAAAATATCGGTGTTCTCTTTGAGATTTTTTGGAGGAGTGTCGGGTTTGTTGGCATTCTTCCATCAGGTTTTCGGAGAAGCGTCAGAGCTGTCGGCCTTCTTCCTTCTTGTACCTTGGCGGATGCTTATTTTATAAAGTAAGTGTTCGAGATCTCTTATGTTATTTAATTAGTTTACTTTAGGGTAGCCCAAACTAAAGAAAGAAGGTCGAGTGGACCGGATTGGAAGTCTTCGGACTGGGGTCGGGAGCCCAGTCCCCAAGTGTGGTCGGCAAGCCCGACCACGGCCCTCTGGCCCGGCCTCGGTTCCTTAGTCCGACCTCCATGCGTAGTCCCGACCAGGCCAGAGGTCGACCGTCCCTCCTCGAGAAGCAGGCTTCCTTTGTAAGCCTCGCAAACAAGACAAACGAGGGACATGACGACAGAAGATGAGGTCACCCGACAAGACTGCGCACAAGGTACCTGCCGCGGCGGATCTCGAGGCAGGATTATGCACGAGACGCCCACAACAGACAAATCCCAAGGCGATTTTTGTTTTGCTTTTTAGCTTTAGCCTGTACTTGCTTTGTACTTTAGGGCCAAGCTTTCTTGCGTGCCAAGTCTATTGTAACTGCCCCCTCCTTGGACTATAACAGGGGAGGGCAAGGGTGCACGCAAGGAGGAGGGAGACTCTCTCTGGCTCTGGCCTAGTCCATTATACTCAAACTCTATTCATACACCACCCCAGCAAAGAACATAGGACGTAGGCTTGTTATCCTCCGGGAGGGCCAAACCTATCTAAAAACCTTAGCTCGCATTGTTCTTGAGTCGATCATCAGATCTGTTGGTGAGACGCCTCGGCCACTCTTTCACCTCCTCGGGTAGCCCCCTTGGAGGACGGCCGACCCGCACGTTGACAGTTGGCGCGCCAGGTAGGGGCTTGTCTTCACCGATCCGAGCGGTTTGATGGTTGTCTTCTTCTCCATTGACTTCACGACGCCCAGGCTCCTACAGGCTAGTTCAAGAGGACATGCAAGAAATGTCGAACTCGTAGAATATCGAGCACTTGCAGCCGATTCTACGCTTTAAAAGCTAAGTACCTTGCACTTGCAGCCGATTCTACGCTTTAAAAGCTAAATTTTCTAGGGTCATGACCTGACGCAGCTTAGACGGATACTACGCGAAAGTGCTCGGGGGCTCGGCCGTCTCTATCTTAAAATTTCTCCATGCGCCCATTCACTACGTACATGACTAAGTGGCTCGAGCACAACTTGAAGCCCTTCGGTCATACGCTGTCGGGGACCAAAGTCACTCGAGCCCGACGTCAGACATGCAGCGAATAGGAGGCATGAAATTAATAAACATATTGTTGCAAAACATAAAAAGTGTGCTCTAATCGTAGCAAAACATCGAGTTTTATTACAATCAACTAATTCTGCCTATCTGTTCTAGGGACTATACTACAAGCCAACCTATTTATAGGGCCGTCGAATCTGTGAGCCGTTGATGATGGATGGGATGTCTGATGTTGGTTGAGCCATCATGCAACCCTAATTTTGACGGGCTTGATGGAGCGGGACAGGCACGCTGATTAGTCTGACAACAAACCACGTGTCTAGCACGCGCGCCCGAGGCTGGATGTCAGCCCGATGCCCAACCGCTCAAAACTCCTCTCTCATCTTGCCAACCGCCATTAGCCTTCGGGCTATGGCCTCTCCGACCTTGCTGACCTCCATTCGCCTCCGGGCTATGGCCTCTTCGACCTCGTCGATCGCCATCGACTTTCGGACTATGGTTTCTCCAACCTCGCCGACCACCATTGGCCTTCGGGCTATGGCTTTTCCCACGTCACCGTACACTACTTGCTATCAGGCTAGGGTTCGTTAGCCTACCGACCGACATCGAACCGACTATGCAGTCACACTGCTATTGGAGGATGGTGCATAATGCTTGACACTAGGCCTGAATGTACCATCCAGCCCCAGGCTCGAGGGCTACACCTGGCAGGTGTACCTGTCCGGTGCCCCTGCCCCAAGCGCTCCATACAATCTAGCAATTGCCAGGGGTTGATGCATGATGCTTGACCCTAGGCCCGAATGTACCATCCGACCCTAGGCTTGGGGGTTACACCTGACCGGTGCCCCTGCCCGAAAACTCTTGGAGAATTTCAAAGACTGACCTAAGATCCCTGTATGGGACAACTCAGATCCTAGGGCAAAATGTCCAATTCACCCCTTGTATCGGGGGCTGCTTTGGGGGTACCACCCTGGGGTAGTGCAAACTAAAGAAAGAAAGCCGAGTGGACCGGATCGAAAGTCTTCGGACTGGGGTCGGGAGCCCAGTCCTCGGGCATGATTGGCTAGCCCGACCACGGCCCTCTGGCCCGGCCTCATCTCCTTAGTCCGACCTCCATGCGTGGTGTCGACCAGGATGGAGGTCGGCCGCCCCTCATCGGGAAGCTGGCTTCCTTTGTAAGCCTCACAAATAGGACAAACGGGGGACAGGCCGATAGAAGATGAGGTCACCAGACAAGACTACGCGGAAGGTACCTGCCGTGGCAGATCCCGATGCAGGACTGTGGCCAAGACGCCCACGGCGGATGAATCCCAATGCGATTTCACTTTTGTTTTTCAGCTTTGGCCTGTACTTGCTTTGTACTTTAGGGCCAAGCTTTCTTGCATGCCAAGTCCATTGTAACTGCCCCCTCCTTGGACTATAAGAGGAGAGGGCAGGGGGCACGCAAGGGGGAGGGAGACTCTCTCTCGCTCTGGCTTGGTCTATTGTACTCAAACTCTGTTCATACATCACCCTAGCAAAGAACACATGACGTAGGCTTGTTATCCTCGGGAGGGCCAAACCTGTCTAAAAACCTTGGCTCTCATTATTCTTGAGTCGACCATCAGATCCATTAGTGAGATGCCCCGACCACTCTTTCACCTCCTCGGGTAGCCCTCTTGGAGAAGTGCTGACCCGCACGTTGACAAATATATTCTCATTGGTGCGGGTTTATCACTTACTTTATAATTAAGTGCTCTAGTACTAGGACTCCAGATGCGCAAGGCTAAAGTAGTAATCAATAACTTAGGCATGGTGTCTAGGTGTTGATGAGAAATCTTTCCCACGCGCTGCCCTGGGAGGTCTACTTAACTCCAGTGCAGGTCCGTCCTTGGCTACCTTTGATGAACTAGGCATGCCAGCTGGTTTGATCTGCTAACCAATAAGAAATAAACAGATACATGCGTTAAGGTTAAGGTTAGATCCTACCAGATTGGCTCAGGGAACCAATTTACATATAATTGCTATCCCAAAGCATATTTAAACTAAGTGATTAGGATAGATTGGCTATGCCGTATGAACCACTTAATCTAAATATACATCAGGATAATAAATATATGCATTTATAACCTAGCCGATGCTGCAGATCTAACGTGAATCGGCTATTACTCCGATGCATCTTATGAAAAGATATTAATCTAACCTAGATGCGCTAAACCTAGATCAATCGACTATCGGCTATCGGCTGATGCCAACAGATTAATACCGGTTTAAGGCATGTAACCAGATTGAGATCTTAATATAAGAGGCAGCTTTAATATATCTAATAGTAAATGATGCTAAAAGATAATTAAAACAGATAAGGCTGGTTGAAACCCCGACGCTGTCTCTAATGGTAAACATCTAGCGAATAGATCTTAATAATTCTAAGAGTGACTTAATAGGTCATGGTGATGCAACATTAAGTACAAAAAGAAGTACTAGATCTATATGAACCGATATAAACCCCTCGAGACGGTGGATACAACATATAAACTAGTTTAACATCTAGATCTAGCTTTATCGGCTACTGTCTCCCAAGAGAAACGAGCCGATGGCCAGATAGATCTAAACATTACTCCAGATTATATGCCGTATATGATAAATTGCACAGTCTATAACATTAGATCTAGAGTATCATGACAATGTAAGCACTAGATTCAACGATACAAACTACTAATGACAAGTGTTTACCTTATTCGGGGGTCAAAATCGATGTAGCCCGAAGCGGGATCAAGAACTTGTCTAAAGAAAAAAGGTTTGGCGATGCGCCGAGTTTGTATTGATGTGTGTGTTATATTTTGAAAGAGCCCTCGGGTCTTATTTATACCCAGGAATAACAATATCCGTGTAAGACACAATTTCTATCTTATCTACTATTTAAAATACGATAATACATTGGGATACAGCCCCAATGTCGTATCACAAAAGGAATATCTATACAAATCCCTATTTTTCAGATACAATTGCCGTTACAGGACTTTATCCATAGATGACAATATCTTAACGAACATTTGGGAACTGAATCTTCCTTTTATCTTCAAGCTTCTTTATCGGAAACGGTTCCATCTTCTTCTCTGAATCGAAATCGGCTATCGGCTGTCCCTATCCGATTCGGCCTTAGCTGACTGGTCTCCCAGCCGATTTAATCATGGCCGATGCAGCCTTTGTTTCTCCATAGATCACTTTCCCGATCTGATCCCACTTCAATTTCAACCTTGAACTTAGAGATTTGGTTACCAAATTTGGTCGTTAACACTAGGTTAGCGGTTACCTTCGTCTATTGTGTGCTCCACGAAAAGTGAGGTAGGTAGCAGGTGGTGACAGCCTTGTCCATTCTTTGCATCCCTCCACGTTCGGATACATCATAGAGCTCAAGGCCGGACTCACCCTGATAGACTAGGAGAGGGTTAGTGCCCGAAGCATTCGATAGAGTTTTACGTTTAACTTAAGATGACTAGTTGAATCCATAGGAATCCTCTGTAGCCATTCTTATATTTTGTTGTTGTCCTTGGGTAGAATCCTGTTCGTGGAAATACACACACGTTCCTTGTGTTTGATATCCTTGGAATACTCTAAGGGGAAGTGCTACAGTGGTATCCATGCACTTGCATATTTATCTGTGTGCGTAGCAAATACCAACAAGCATTTTTTGCGCCATTGCCGGGGAACAGTTGCTCTGTCAACTTCGAACTTGGTTCGTCCTTGTATATTTTCTTTCCTTTCCTTTTATTCCTTTCTTTATCTTCTTAACTACCATGAAGCAACCTTATATTCAAAACCTTTCTGCTCCGAGGGTCGAGTTTTGTGAGACACCCCTTCTTCAAAACCAATTCATACATTTGGCTATGAAATCAGTTAGCCATGGTTCGGGGGACAATCCTTCTCAAGGCACGAAAACAAAAATCCCTATGATCATCTGCGAGAGTTTGACCAATTGTGTTCATGCCTAACAATCATGGGCATGGCACAAGACACCTTACAGTGAGAAGTTGTTTTCCTTCTCTTACGGAAGGGGCGAAACAATAGTACACCCTTACGGTGAGAAAACAATATGGTGAATCGGAAGAGTTGAAAAGAAGGTTCTGCCTTCCTTTCTTCCCATTAACCCGTGTAGCTTCTCTTCGTAAGGAGGTTCTCAACTTTCAGCAGGATTAGAAGGAATGCATTGGTGCAGCCTGGGCACGATTTTCCTTGTTAACTCAAGCCCACCCAGACTTGTCTCTACCTGACCACGTGTTGTTACAACACTTCCGTTTGGGTTTTGACAAGGAGTTTGCCATGTATCTCGATACTTCCGTCGGAGGATCGTTCACACACAAAATGACCTCACAAGGCAGGGAACTACTGGATCGTATCTTGGAGAACACCTCTTTCGTTCCTTGTGTAACTGTCCAGGAAATTGAGCATACACAAGAGGAATCCTCAATCGTTGAATCGAGCCTTTAACCCCCATATCCCAAGATTCAACCATTGAATCCTCACCCAAACCAAGGGAAATGAAGGAAGAAGAAATTCAGCCTTCATAATTCCCATTCTAGTTTCAAGGTAATCTTTTTGAAAATTTTGGAAACACCTCAAACTATTCTATGCAAAAGAGAGCACCAGTCCTACGTAGTTGGAATGAACCTCTCGAAGAAAATTTCCTCAAAGAGACGGTTCATGAACTAACTACCATCATGAGCGAAGAGTGGTTAAGGGAGGTGGAGCTCTCTTCTAAAGCAATTCGGATTAGCTCCCCGTCCTTAACAATTCCTTGTCTCGTGAGAGAGGCCTTGGTGAAAACTCTTTATATTCCCACTGTCGGTGTGAACATTATGTCCGCAACCTTCGCACTATCGTGCCTAGGGGATGAACCGTTGGCACCAACAGATAAAACCTGTTGGGATCCATCAGGTCCTACCATCGAAGGGTATGTGGTTATTCGCAAAGTGCCGATCAGGAACAATGATATCAAGGTCATCCTTGATTTCAATGTGTTCGAAGTTCATGACTTTGATCTCCTCATAGGACATCCCATAGAAAAACTCTTTTTAGATGTGCCTCAAACCAGAATCCTTGACATCAAGCTCGAGAAGTTGGCATTTTCCATCCCGATGTCACGATCGAAAAACTCTTTGATGGAACCTGTTCTTGAGTTTGAGCCAATTGAGCAAGTATTGGCTGTCCCTCCATTTGAGTCTCCTAAATCCCTCCTCGAAGATGATGCCATTGCATTTGTCGAGGAAGAGGACGATCCTGGAGAGGTGATCGAGTTACCCAAAACAAATCTACCATCACAACCTCCTGATGAGCTCAAACCTCTTCTTTCAGGCCTACGCTATGCTTTTCTGCATGGTGATACAGAGTCGCGCATTATCGTAAGTAACAAACTGACCGATGAAGAGACCTCCTGACTCACAGCCGTGCTAGAATAACATCGCTCTGCTCTAGGCTACTCACTTAAAGATCTCAAAGAGATTAGTCTGGGTCTCTACACACATCACATTCCTTTAGATCCTTCTTGTGCACACTCTTGAGAGCCGCAACGGAGGCTAAATAATGCGATGAGAGCAATCATCAAAAAGGAGGTCTTGGAACTCCTACACGCCATGATAGTCTATCCCGTACTGTATAGTGAGTGGGTTAGCCCAGTTCAGGTCATGCCTAAGAAGGGAGGCATGACGGTCGTTGAAAACTCAAGAACGAGTTGATCTCACAACGAACTGTCACGAGATGGAGGATGTGCATAGATTATAGAAAGCTGAACAAGGCTACTAAGAAGTACCATTTTCCCACTGCCTTTCATCAATGAGATGCTAGAGCGGCTGGCTAATCACTCCTTTTGTTTCCTTGATGGCTATTCCGGCTGTCATAAAATTCCCATCCATCCAATGATCAAAGCAAGACAACATTCACGTGTATGCGTAGCAACATATGTCGTTCGGGTTGTGTAATGCACCTGCGTCATTCCAACGGTGCATGATGTCTATCTTTTTTGACATGATCGAGGAAATCACTGAAGTTTTCATGGATGACTTCTCCGTCTATGGAAAAACTTTTGATCTATGTTTGGAAAATCTACACAAAGTATTGCAACGAAGTCAAGAAAAAGACTTGGTGCTTAATGGGGAAAAGTGTCATTTCATGTCCCGTGAAGACATAGTCCTAGGACATCTAGTCACTGAAAGGGGAGTAGAGGTGGACAAGGCTAAAACTGAGGTAATCCAATAACTTCAACTTCCTACCGTTGTTAAGGGAGTCCGTAGTTTTCTAGGTCATGCGGGGTTCTATCGTCGATTTATTAAAGATTTCTCTTTAGTAGCCGGACCCTCACCAGTTTGCTAGCCAAGGATGCCCCCTTTAACTTTGATGATGATTGTCTAAACTCTATTATATCCTAAAAGAAGCACTCATTTCAGCACCAATCATTCAACCCCCTGATTGGTCGCTTCCGTTTGAAATCATGTGAGATGCCAGTGATTATGCTGTAGGGGACGTTCTCGGTCAAACTAAATATAAGAAACACCATGCTATCGCATATGCTAGTAAAACATTGACAGGAGCTCAGCTTAATTATTCCACAAGTAAAAAAGAACTCTTGACCATGGTTTTTGCAATTGATAAATTCAGATCTTACTTAGTTGGAGCAAAGGTAATTGTTTACACTGATCATCCTGCTCTAAAATACCTGCTCACTAAGAAAGATGCAAAACCTCGGTGGTTAGATGAGTTCTTCTACTCCAAGAATTTGATCTTGAAATTAATGATAAAAATGAGTTGAAAATTTCGTAGCAGATCATTTGTCGCATATACAAATCATTGACATGTAGGAGCTACTGATAAATGATTTCCTATGAGACGACATGTTGCTAAAGGTAACAGACTCAAACCCGTGGTACGCAAACATCAACTACATGGTTGTAGGATATGTGCCACCTGGGGAGAACAAGTGAAAGCTCATCTATGAAAGCAGAAGGCATCTGTGGTTTGAGCCATACCTGTATCGAGTCTGCTTAGACGGTTTGCTCAGAAGGTGTGTGCCAACAGTATAAGGCACACAGATCATTGAAAAATGCCATGCGGCACCATATGGAGGCCACTATGGTGAATTCCGCACCTAGGCAAAGATATGGCAGAGTGGATTCTTTTGGCCTACAATGTATGAAGACACAAAAGAATTCATTCTGAGATGTACTAGGTCCCAGAAGCATGGAGGTATCACCACTCACGATGCGATGCCCCTAACATACAACCTTCAAGTGGAACTCTTTGATGTGTGGGGCATTGACTACATGGGACCTTTTCCAAAGTCCAATGAATGCGAGTACATTCTTGTGTCTGTCGACTATTTGTCCAAATGGGTGGAAGCAATGCCATGCCGTGCAACCGACGCCAAGCACGCCCACAAGATGTTCCACTAAGTCATCTTCCCTCGGTTTGGAACATCGCGCATGGTAATAAGTGACGGAGGGTCTCATTTCATTGATAAGACTTTCCAAAACTTTTTACAAGAGCTTGGGGCACAGCACAACATCACAACTCCATACCATCCCCAAACAAGTGGCCAGGGAGAAACATCCAATAAGCAAATCAAGAACATTCTGCAAAAGAACGTGAATGAAATGAGAAAGCATGAAAGCACAAGCTACCCAATGCACTTTGGGCATATGGGACCGCATATAAGACGCCCATCGACATGTCACCTTACCAGCTCGTTTACGGAAAGACATGCCATCTACTGATTGATCTGAAACACAGGGCGCACTATACTATCCAGACATGGAACATGAACTTAGGACAAGCCGGATAGCACAAACAACTATAGCTTTTAGTGCTGGAGGAATGGAGATACAAAGCTTATCACAATGCCAGAATTTACAAGGAAAGAACTAAATGATGACATGATAAGCGAATCAAGGCTAAGGAGTTTGAAGCAGAAGACAAGGTGCTGCTATTCAACTCCCGGGGTGAAGCTCTTCAGACATGGGAAACATCAGAGCAAATAGCTAGGACCATATACCGTCATCAACACTTCCTCGCATGGGGCAGTCGTGCTTCAGGATGATGAAGGTACTGTCTTTAAGATAAATGGTTATCGTTTAAAAGTTTTCCTTGAATCAGTCGGAATTGCAAATCAAGAGTTGGACGTGGTAAATTTGGTCAATTTCACGTCTTTCCTGAAATTTTCCCAAGACTTCAGGGCTGGACCCATTCCAGCCCAAGCCCAATTATCCTGACTCCTGAGCTTCCATCCTCCACGCACACATCTCCAATAAGGTAAGTTTAAGGTAAGTTTTCTTCCATTCATATCAATAAAGTTGAAATAAAATAAAAGGCTCACCGGACTTCATCGGGTGAGTCGCTTTGCTTTCACTTTCTTTTGTCTTTTTGTGTCCATGTAGCACCCTAGGTACAAGAACAAGTGTGGCGGTGATGTTGTGATTACATGACATATTCACATACAAGATCACCCATGTCTGTCCTACACCGCAATACCTGCACATTCACGAGATGAGACGTAGCATCTATTGCACACACGGCTGATCGTCATCACACTCACTTTCAAGCATTGGTTTGCATGGCTATCCCTATTCTCCTTAATTTTTAAGTTGGATTAATTTTGCCATATCTAAAGTTAACTCAAGAATTAAATTGAGTATTGACATGATCATATAGAGTTTATGACTTGCTTGCAAAAATGACTTACATACGTTTTATTTCCTTAACACTACATGTTGCTTGTGAATCATATTCATAGGACCACATGATATCTAAGTTATTGATGAATGAGAGACTGTCTGATGATATGAACCTTGCTCTTACTATTGAACCCTTGGGAATTTTATAAAAGAAAAACGAATAACTTTACATACTCCTAATTGATTTCCCTTCCTACCAAAGCGATATGTTGATCTTAATTATAAACTTATACATATGTTGCTTGCCATCATTTTGAGTTTTGTCAAATGGTTGTAACCCTTGTTAGATTCTTTTCATATTTTCATGACCAAAGTCTTGTGCACTTATCCACCAAATATATTGTTTTCCCTCTACACTGGAGGACTAGCAAAATATGCCATCCACCTACCATATGCTAAACTTCTATACTGGAAGTCGGCATCCACCATATCCATCCACAAAATAAAGACTCCAAACATTATGATTCTCCATCCTCCTATCCATGCCAAATGAGACATGAGATAAAAATATGCGTTGTTCGAAAATCAAAATGCTCAAAAGGGAATGAGATAAAATATTCTCGAGCATGATGAAAAAATGAAAAATAGTCATGCTCTCCAAATAAAGTATAGAGAGGAGGATCATACAAAATGAGTCATCATTCCATTTTACCATCATCCACCTACATATATAAGTGCACAAGCTTGGTAATGGTTATATAATTGGTTATCTACGTGGATCCTCTATTTGACTTTATAATATATCTGATGCAAGTATGTCATTTCTTATTCCCTACCCTGAGCTCTACATAAGCCTTTGTAGAAAGGTAGGATAAGAAAATAAAACATCAATGCCTTGGTGAGGAATAAACACTTTGAGTGACTTGAGAGAATCAATTGTGGAGTATAATAAAAGTTATGTTTTTATGAGCATAAAAGAAAACCCCAAGTTAATTCATCAGAAGGAGTATAGGTGACTTGAGTCAAGGCCATTCCATTCTTCAATCACCCAAGATAACATGGTAGACACATCAAAGTTCACAAGTTCAGGTATGTCTCGAAATAACTTGTACATCATTGAATAGAAGTCATTTCTCTAGTGATCCATGAGCTTTACTCAAGGACGAGTAAAGGATAAGTGTGGAGATGTTGTTGATGGTCATTAAGTGCAAACTTAAATCGTCAGCTCCTGCATAAAAGATATCAAATATTATATCAAAACTCAATGGTAGGGGTTTACTACTAACCATTATCACTAGTTTTAGTAAATATATGTATGCAGGTCATTTATGGATGAAAATACACCTTCCATGTGACAAGATGAACTTGTCGTCAATCACACACGAGTACAAGGATTGGAGGGCCCACATGACAATCGAAACTGACCTAAAGTGGAGCCAAACCAACCTCAACTGCCATAGGGGCCCACCTGTCATTCACTGAATGAAGTCGATGGCCAGAGGCGGTGGGAGTGGTTTGGCCGAACCAGACTTGCCGCTCCCGGCTCCATCCTTGTATGTGGCAGCTTCCCATTGGTCCCCAATGACGGTTATGGGTGAACCGACCTCTACAACTGCCGTTCCAACCATCATTAGCACACTATAAAAGGAGGAGCTCAACACACTTCATAACACACAACATCAACTCAAGTAGAGTACAACATCAACTCAAGTATGTGGGGTTAGTGAGAGAGCAAGAGGAAGCTGCGGAAGGAGTGCCCCCAAAGTATCGAAGTTCTCTCTGATAATTTTCGAAGGAGTGCCGGGTTCCTACACAAGGCTATAGTAGTAATTGATAATTTAGGCATGGTGTCTAGGTTAGCGGTTATCTTCGTTTGTTGTGTGCTCCACGGAAAGTGCGGTAGGCGGCAGGTGGTGATAGCCATGTTCGTCCTTAGCATCCCTCCATGTTCGGATACATCATAGAGCTCAAGGCCGGTGTTGACGATCAAATTTGGTAACCAAATCACTGAGTTCAGAGCCAAGATTGAAGCGGAATCAGATCAGGAACGCAATCTGTGGAGAAAGAGAGGCCGCGTCGGCTAAGGCCAAATCGGCTGGGAGACCAGTCGGCTAAGATCGAATCGGACAAGGATAGCCGATAGCCGATTCTGATTAGGAGGTGAAAGTGGAACCGGTCCCGAGAAGGAAGTCTAAAGATAGATGTTGGATTCGGTTCCCAAATGTTCGTTAAAGATATTGCCATCTATGGATAAGGTCCTGTAACAGCAATAGTATCTGTAAATTAGAAAGTCGTATAGTTATTCCTTTTGAAATGCGGCATGGGACTGCGTCCCGAGATATTATCGTATTGTAAATAGTAGATAAGGTAGAAACCGTGTCTTACACGGATGTCGTTATGCCTGGGTATAAATAAGACCCGAAGGCTCTTTGTAAAAAAACAACCAACACACAATCAATCAATTTCGGCACATCGCCACCCTTTTATTTTCGACGAGTTCTTGCTCTTGCTCGGGCTGCATCGGCTTTGATCTCCGAACAAGGTAATTCCTTGTTACCAGTGGTTTGTATCGTCAGGATTAGTTCTTCCATCGCCATGATACTCTAGTTTAGATGTTATAAATTACACAAACTATCATACACGACCTATAATCTAGAGCAATGTCTAGATCTATCCCGTAATCGACGGGTTTCTCTCTGAAGACAGCGGCCGATGAGGCTAGATCCAGGGGTTGAATTAGATTATATGTTGTGTCTACCGTCTCAAGGGGTTTTCATTAACTTTTACAGATCTGTTATTTCTTTTTGTACTTAATCTGCATCTAACCGACCTGTTAAGTCACTTTTAGAACTATCAAGATCTATTTGGTTTAGTGTTTATCATTAGAGACAACGCTGGAGTTTCAGATAGCCTTATCTGTTTTAGTTATCTTTTAGTATTAACTGCTATTAGATATATTAAAGCCACCTTTTATATTAAGATCTCAATCTATTTCAATGCCCTAAGCCAGTATCAATCTGTTAAGTTGCATTGACAGCCGATTGATCTAGGTTTAGCGCATTTAGATTAGATTAATATCTTTTTATAAAATGTATCGGAGTACTAGCCGATTCATATTAGACCTGCAGTATCGGCTAGGTTATCAATGCAGATAATTATTATCCTAATGTGCCTTTAGCCTATGTGATTTATACTATCTCGGTATACTATCAATCTATCCCAATCACTTAGTATAAATGTGCTTTGGGATAGAAATTATATGTTTATTGATATTTTCAACCGATCTGCTAGGATCTAATTCTAACTTAACATCTACTTCTTGTTCTTGTTGGTTACAGGATCAAACCAACTGACACACCCTAAATTCACCAAAGGCGACCAACTTGGACCTGCACTGGAGCTAAGCAGATCTCCCAGGCCAGTGCGTGGGAATCAAAATTCTCATCAACATGCTTTTGGCACGCCTAGTGGGACCCATTTGCACACGTCCAAGACCGACACAATGTCTGGCGTCAAGAACTCAGAAATCAATGAGGAAAACATCATCCCAGTAATAATTGAACAACTGTCGGCTGAACAACTAGCGGACTATAAACAGATGGTTGAGCAGCTGCAGGCTAATTACCTGCAATCCTTTACCCATACCAGATCTAGGGCTGTCCTCCAGAAGTCCAAATTCAAGGTCGAAGACCTCAACACATCCTTTGAGGAGGACAGGAAAGGGAAGAAGAAGATGGAGGACATTAAACAAGAACAAGATGATTCTGGACTCTACACCCTACAGGACCGAATCGACTCGGCTGTGCACCATGCTCTCATCAACAAAAGTGGCATACTGGTCAATACCCTCAACAACATGATAGCCACTGTGGTCGACTCGAGGATAGCCGAGCAACTGCCAAGGGGGCCGACCTATTTCACTAACAGCCAATTCCCGGGTTATAGGACTCCGTCGACTCGAGGATAGCCGAGCAACTGCCAAGGGGGCCGACCTATTTCACTAACAACCAATTCCCGGGTTATAGGACTCCGTCAACTCAAGGCTTGCCAATCTCGCCACTGGGACAGCCGAATCCTCAAGGAGGAGCTCTGATCCAACCAAACGTACAGGCATCGACTTCAGAGCCACATCCTAGGATCCTGGTTTGACAGCAACCTCAACATCAGGGCCGTGGTGCCCCGACAATGACGCAGGAGCACGTGCAGAACATGTTCAACACCAATCGGCGGCCAATCATGCCCAATGATCCGGTTGGTAGTTTTCCCCTGGCGCCACATCATAGTCCTGTCGGCAATCGACTACTTCCTAAGCAGACACCGCCGATCGTGTCTCAGCCACCTCCCGCTGCGAATCATTTCCAGTATCAACATCCGGGAGGCCAATATGATCAGCAGTATCGTTCGCAGACGCCACCACCTCTTCAGTATCGGCAAGGACCCATACTGTATGAACAATACGAGCCGATACCTCAAGCTCAAGACAATAGACCTTGGGCCAATCTGATTGCCGATGTGATGCGCGATCAGTTCGACGTCAAGCCAAAGGACTCCGGCCACATGTACCGGTACCCGTATCCAGAGCACTTCGAAAGGGTACCACTGCCAAGCCAGTACAAAGTGCCAGACTTCTTCAAATTCTCTGGGCAAGACAATGTGTCTACCTACGAACACATCAGCCGATTCCTGGCTCAATGCGGGGAGACATCGGCTATAGACGCGCTCAGGGTTCGCCTGTTCCTGCTATCACTCTTAGGATCGGCCTTTACCTGGTTTTCTTCGTTACCATACAACTCAGTTCAAAGCTGGGCTGATCTTGAGAAGCAGTTTCACATTTACTTCTACTCCGGCAACCACGAGATGAAGCTGTCGGATTTAACCGGCATTAGACAGAAGCACGAGGAATCGGTCCAAGACTACATCCAACGCTTCATAGAAATGAGGAACCGATGCTACAGTCTGGTATTGTCGGACTCCCAGCTAGCCAATCTAGCTTTTCACGGGCTTTTGCCGCCAATTCGTGAAATGTTTTCGGCTCAAGACTTCGACAGCTTGGCCCACTTGGCCCAGAAGATGACAGCCCACGAGCAAAGGTTTCAAGAATCAAGGAAGGTCGTCAAGAAGGTTGCTCACATCGTCTGCGAAATAGATTCAGATACAAGCGACAGCGACGCTGAGGTAGCAGCAGCCGAGTGGACGAAGAACAAGAAGGCCATAGTCTGCCAATGGCTTTTGAAAATGGCTAAGGAGAAGAAGTACGACTTCGACATAACCAAGGCCGATAGAATCTTCAATCTGTTGCTAAAAGAGTAGCAAATTCAGCTTCCGACCAACCACGTCATCCCATTGGTCGAGGAGCTCAAAAGGAAAAGGTACTGCAAGTGGCACAATACCACCTCCCACAACACTAACAATTACAAGGTGTTCAGGCAGCAGATCTAGTCAGCTATCGAGGCCGGAAAAATAAAGTTCGCAGAATCGTCTAGGCCGATGAAGGTTGATGGCAATCCTTTCCCGGTGAACATGGTCCAGGCCGGCCACAGGCGAGCTGATCAGCAGCACAGAATGAGGTACAGCTTAGTCGAAACATTAAAATCAGTCGAGGCCAACCCAAAGCCAGCTGGAGACAAAGCCGCACCAGTCAACACGGTGCATACCACCGGCCGATCGACTGATCGTCAGCCGATACGAATGGATAGCCAACGCCGGTTTCAACGGTGGCGTCAGAAGAAGAAGATCGGCGCGGCAGGCCATACCAGAGAGAACCTGAGTGGGTAGGATTGTGGTATGTCAGACGCCACAGTGATCGCGACCCGCATTGGCGCTACGAATTCTTTCGATTCTGCTAGGAATCAGGCATGAGGCTGCCCATAATCGAAAACTGCCCGGCGTGTAGAGAACTTCGAGAGGACGAATACAGGGACCCCTAATACAAAGTCCTGTCCGATTTGTCCCTAGGTCCGTACAGCTCAATCAAAGAAGGCTGCCTGTGCACGATCGGTTGGGGCCAATTCATCAGGACTTCTTCAAATACGAGGGTGAGGAAGATGAGGAAGCCAACGAAGAACAATCGGCTAACCCACAATGGTGCCCTTCTGACCTACTCACCAAGACGCAAAAAAGAAGAATACAAAGGCTGAGAAGCGAAGGGCAGGAGGAAGAGGTCCAACAGATGATTCAGCACCAGCAACATCGGCAGGGCAGGAAACAGTGGCGACCCAAGGAGAAGACCACCACAGCCGATGAGAGCCCAGCCGATCAAGCAAGAAGGGCGGCCAAAGGAAAAGGGAAAGCTGCTGCATCGGTCAACATGGTATTTGTATTGCCAGCCGAGTTTGAGGCCACCGAGGCCGATGCAAGCAACGTCGAGGAGACCTTGGCAAAGCTAGTCCAGTCCCCAGAACAAGCTGTCTTCGACAAACCTGAGGGGACTGAGAATTGGCACCTGAAGCCGCTATATATAAAGGGATTCATCAATGGCAAGCCGATGTCCAAGATGCTGGTCGACGGAGGGGCTGCTGTCAACCCAATTCCTTATGCAACTTTTAGCAAGCTGGGCAAAGGAGCCAAAGACCTGATCAAGACGAATATGATTCTCAAAGAGTTCGGTGGTAACCCTTCGGAGGCCAAGGGAGTTTTAAATGTTGAGCTGACCGTTGGCAACAAGACTATGCCCACAACATTTTTCGTCATCGACGGGAAGGGATCATATAGCCTTCTGCTAGGAAGGGATTGGATTCACGCCAACTGTTGTATCCCTTCTACAATGCACCAAAGTCTGATCCAGTGGCAAGGCAACAAGATAGAGATCGTGCCAGCCGAAGGTCAGTCAATGTTGCTAATGCCGATTTGCCACTCTGGGAAATCGATGGTATTGATTGCCTATCCGGTAAAATCTGGCAAGCTGATTTTCTAAAGGTGTCCGATTTCGATATACAACCCATTGGAGACGAGGAGCCTCAATTGCTACTTTGAAGGCATCGTGGAGGGCTCAAACGTCTACAGCGAGGGCACCGTGGACGACAACGATGACAAACTTGGGGAAGGGTTTATGTCGGCTAACGAGCTAGAAGAGGTTGACATAGGTCCAGAAGATAGGCCTAGGCCAACATATATTAGTAAAAACTTGTCTTCTCATTTTAGGGCCAAGCTTATTGATTTATTAAAGGAATATAAAGATTGTTTTGCTTAGGAGTATTTCGAGATGTCTGGTCTTAGCCCATCAATTGTTGTGCATCGACTACCTATAAAGCCTGGATATTGGCAGTACAAACAGCCTCCCAGGAGGTTTAAAGCCAATATGTATGATGTGATCAAAGCCGAGATCACTCGGTTATACAATGCTGGGTTTATTCGGCCCTACCGATATGCAGAGTGGGTTTCATTGTCAATGTATATGTACATATGAATAAAGTGTTATTCAGTTCCATGAAATAGACATCTTGTATTGATCAATAAGTACGTGACTTATTTATGAGACTCTTTATGTATGAATCTATTTCTAAACGATCCCTACCGATATACAATGTTGGATATCATTGTCAATGTATATGTACATATGAATAAAGTGTTATTCGGTTCCATGAAATAGACATCTTGTATTGATCAATAAGTACGTGACTTATTTATGAGACTCTTTATGTATGAATCTATTTCTAAACGATCCACGATCATATATCATATTGTTGGAACAAATATGATTCTAAGATCGGCATGTTTATTGATTGATGATCATGTCTCATAGATCATGGGTATGGAGATACCAAATCAATAAACATGGACACATGTGTTGGAGAACACATTGTTGGATAGACCCACCATGAGACACTACGGGAATTAATGTGCCATTAGTTGGTCTCGGGTAGTGTTGGTACAAAGTCCTTAGACCTGAGATCACCATGGATTCCAACATGTGTAGTAGCCTACTTTGGGACTACCAAACGCTATTCCGTAAGGGTAGTTATAAAGGTAGTTTTCGGGTTTGCTATGAAACATGGAGTGGGATGTGAGTGATCAAGATGGAATTTGCCCCTCCTTTGGAGAGATATCTCTGGCCCCTCAAGGTAATGGATTATGGAAATGCATGGCCATGCTAAGTTGATTGAGGAGTCAATCAACGGACGGATAATCCAATACGGTTCGAGTGAATGGTTAAGCTATTGAAGGGATGGCACACATCTTGCCTATAGCTTAAGCGGTATCGTGAGGCAAAGGGATTTGTGTACACATTACAGGTTCGAGCCGATATTATATTCTTGTATACTATGGTGTCAATATGTCTGCTAGGCGCCGGTGTGGTCGGCTGAGTTAGACTCGAGCCGACGATCGGCTAAGTTAGACTATAGCCGAAACCGAGTATACCTGAACCTACGGTCGCACGCTTAAGGGGATAAGAACAGGCATTCGAGTTGGACTCGGATACGGCTCGATCGGATAGGGATCCGATCGGATAGAGTCCTATGGGCTTACGACGTGTGGGCGGCCAACTCTATGAGATACGGATGAGATCCGATTCAAAATAGAGTCCTAATCGGCCACTAGTCCCGTCGGCCAACTCTATATAAAGGAGGGAGGGGTGGAGAGTTGCTACACGTCAATTGCATCGCGTGCAACGAAGTCGCCGAGATCAATCTCCACGGAAACCCTCCCCACTTTCGAGCCAAACCCTAGCCTTGCATCGCGTGCTAGCACACGGGTGTACGGCGTTCGTCCCCGGACGTGTGGATACCGTAGAGGCGCTGCTACGTTGCGCGCTCTTGATCGGCCGGATCGGCTGCAATCGGAGCGATCGGCTGTGGTGGAATCGGGCTGCGGTCGGACGCATCGGAGCGAGGCGTGAGAACGCGGCCGGACGACTCGAATCGGCTGATTGGCGAATCGGCTGTCTCCGGGAATCAGCTACACTGCTCCGGATCGAATTGCCCGATTAGCTATTCCGCTGCGCTCTACTCCAATCGGTAACGATCTATCGACCCTTACTTGCAAGTGTTCTGGTTTGCGCGGTTAAAAGTTTTTGTTTTCGGCTAGCGTAGCCTCCGCGTAATCCTTCGGTGGTATCGAGCTAATCTTGCTTAGTTCGGGTTTTAGATTGGATCGGAACAAGTTTTGCGCACGGGTTGATTAGATCAATCGGTTTAACGGGATCGTTGAGGAGAGTTAATGGTAATTGCGTTCCTTGATAGTGTATCGGAACGGCGTAATGTGATTACGTCGAAGCAATTTCCATATAACTCGGTTTGAGTTGGGTTCGAGATAACGTTCCTTGATAGTGTATCGAACGGTATAATGTGATTATGCCGAAGCTATCTCGTAGTCCGATCTTGTTAGCTGCCTCGCGCCTACGCAAACCATCTCCCTTGATAGTGTATCGGGACGGCATAATATGATTATGCCGACATGGTTTCGTAAGCGAATTCATAGATTGGATCTATGAATTTCGTGTGGTGTACCCCCTTATAGGTCGTCTCGATGCCGTAGCTGCGATAAGTAGAAAACATTTCTACGCCTAACTTGTTTTTGCGAGAGAATTCTTTGAGATGGTATGGCCCTATTGTATGTATGAGATGCATGTGATGCATGTAATATTCTTTCATATGTGCAATCCCTGTAATATTCTTTCATACGTGCAATGCTTGTAATATTCTTTCACGACTGCGAGTCGATGTAATCTTCAATTAGAGCTTCTATAGTAGTAGCTTAGTTTGAAGAAATCAAGCATTCGGCACTCGAAAGAACGGTGATGAAGATGGAGATCCTATACACCGGCATGGAGATGGAGATCACCATGTGAAGGGGGCCATACTATTTCATTATATGCTATTCTTCTTGCTTTCATATGTGATATGTTTGTTTGATAGGATAGCATCCCTCTCAAAATTAAGTAGTAATGATGTCCTTCCAAATGTTGCACCCGTCACCGTTATGCTCGTCAATGGTGGGTGCGCAAAGCGAGTGCCATTCTCTATCATAACACGAGGGGTATATGTCGGACATATACATGCAGGAGCATTTGGTTTACTTAACAAGGCTATCAAAACAGTTTTGGGCCTTGGGGCATAGGTTGGCGCCGGGGCATGGAGATGCCACACCAACAACAAGAGTCACATAGAGATGTGATTAGCAAGGTGTTGCTTACCGATGTTACTAATTTTCTAGCAGTGATGCCAAAGCTCACTAGAAAATTAATTAACATGTGGATCTTGACCCAATACGTAACCTAGAGGGAAGGTGGAAAATACGTAATGGGAGTCTAATGTTAAATTGTTTAACAATAGACATAGCATAAACATTGTGCTAAACTTTGCTTTTTCTGTTGTAGAATAAATGGCGGCTAATACTACACCCGTACCTTTAATTTGCGATCTATTCTCGAAAAGGAAAAATTAAATGGAACAAACTTTATGGATTGGTATCGCAACTTGAGAATTGTTCTCAAAGCAAGAGCGTAAGGAGTACGTTCTTGAAGTACCTTATCCGGAGGATTTGCCTAATAATGCCACTTGCAAGCTGCACGGAGAGCTTACGAGAAGCACACTAATGATGCCCTAGACATAAGCTGTCTCATGCTAGCTACAATGTCCCCGAGCTTCGAAGCAATATGAGAGCGCGATGCTCACACTATTATTCGGGGGCTGCGTGGCATGTTTGAGAACCAAGCTCGGGCGAGAGGTTTAACACCTCAAAGTCCTTGTTTGCGTGCGAGCTTGTTGAGGGAATCCCGTCGTCCGCATGTGATAAAGATGATTGGCTATATCGAGAGTCCGGAAAAACTAGGTTTTCCCCTTAGCCAAGAGTTGGCTACGATGTGATTCTCCGGTCGCTCCCTCCGAGCTTCGAGCCATTCATATTAAATTATCACATGAACAATATGGATAGGACCTTGGCTGAATTGCATGGGATGCTAAAGACAGTGAGGAGAGTATCCGAAAAACGGTCATCATGTGATGATGATGCGAAGGCTAAGCGCAAACCACTGTCAAGAAACTTTGCACCAAGAGGAAGTTAACTCCCGATGAGATCGCGAGTGCCTCTAATGCAAAGAAGGGCAAGAAGGGTCGGCGGCATCGGATGCCGTTTGCTTCTCTTGCAAGGAGACAGAGCCCTTGGAGAAGGCTGCAAGAAGTACATGGAGGATCTCAAGAAGAAGCAAAGTACGACTTACGCTTCGGTATTAATGTTATAGACATTAATCTTGCTACTTCACCTACTAACTCTTGGGTATTTGATACCGGATCGGTAGCTCATATTTGCAAATCGTTGCGGGAATGAGAAGAAGTAGAGGATTGAGAAGGGCGAGGTGAACTGCGCGTCGACAATGGAGCAAGCGTTGCTACGATTCTTTGTCGGCACGAGTACCACTTCATCTACCTTCGGGATTAGTTTTGGAATTGAATAATTGTTATTGTGTTCCAACACTATGTCAAAACGTTATTTCCGCTTCATGTTTGCAAGCGGAAGGATATGATTTTAGATCAATGAACAATGGTTGTTCAATATATCTCGAGATATGTTCTATTTTCATGCTCCATTGGTGAATGGATTATACGTTTTGAATCTTGAAGCATCTCCCATCTATAACATTAATACGAAAGACAACTCTCTAATGATATAAACCCCACGTTTATCCGGCATTGTCGCTTAGGCCATATAAATAAGAAACGCATGGAGAAGCTCCATAAGGATGGATTGCTTCACTCTTTTGATTTTGAATCATTTGAGACATGTGAGTCTTGTTTACTTGGTAAGATGACAAAGGCACCTTTCACGGGACACGTGAAAGAGCAAGTGACTTGTTGGCACTCATACATCGATGTATGTGGACCAATGAGCTCAACGGCCGAGGTGGTTATCGTACTTCATTACCTTTACCGATGACTTTAGTAGATATGGTTATATCTATTTAATGAGGCATAAGTGCGAATCCTTTGAAAAGTTCAAAGAATTCCGAATGAAGTACTGAGAATCATTTAGGAAAACAATCAAGTTTCTACGATCAAATCGTGGAGGGAATACTTGAGCCAAGAGTTTTGTAATCATCGAAAGATTGTGGAATTGTTCCACGGTTGACTCCGCCGGAACTCCGCAATGGAACGGAGTGTCCGAACGGAGAAATCGCACCTTGTTGGACATGGTGCGGTCGATGATGAGCCAAAGTGATCTTCCGTTATCCTTACGGGGATATGCTCTTGAAACATTGCGCTCACACTAAATAGAGTTCCATCTAAGTCGGTTGAAAAGACACCATATGAGATATGGACGGGCAACCCCCTAGTTTGTCTTTTCTCAAAATTTGGGGATGTGAGGCTTATGTAAAACGTTTACAATCGACAAGCTCACACCCAAATCGACAAGTGCTTCTTTGTGGGATATCCTAAGGAAACTAAGGGATATTACTTTTATAATCGAGAACAAGGCAAAGTGTTTGTCGCCCGACACGGTGTCTTCTTGGAGAAAGAGTTTCTTTCAAGAAGGGTTAGTGGGAGCAGGGTGCATCTTGAAGAAGTTCAAGAAACACCGGAAAACGTTTCGGCGACCACGGAACCACAACGGAGGAGCAAAGTGTTGCGCCACCGGTTGTAGACACACCAGCCCACGGAGCGAAAGATCACGTCGTGCACCTGACAGGTACACAGGTGCGGAACAACGTGATATATTGTTGTTGGACAACGATGAACCTAAGACCTATGAGGAAGCGATGGTGGGACCCGATTCCAACAAGTGGCTTGGAGCCATGAAATCCGAAATAGAATCCATGTACGACAATCAAGTTTGGAACTTGGTTGATCCACTGATGGTGTCAAAACCATTGAGTGTAAATGGGTTTTTAAGAAAAAGGCCGATATGGATGGAAATGTTCACATCTATAAGGCGCGATTGGTGGCGAAAGGTTTTAAACAGATTCAAGGAGTTGATTATGATGAAACCTTCTCGCCCGTCGCAATGCTTAAATCTATTCGGATTATCCTAGCGATTGCTGCATATTTCGATTATGAGATATGGCAAATGGATGTCAAAACGGCTTTCCTGAATGGAAACCTAAGCGAGGATGTATACATGATACAACCTCGGGGTTTTGTCGATCCGAGAATCGCTGGAAAGATATGCAAGCTACGAAATCCATTTATGGATTGAAGCAAGCATCTCGGAGTTGGAATATTCGTTTTGATGAAGTAATCAAAGGGTTTGGTTTCATCAAAAACGAAGAAGAGGCTTGTGTTTACAAAAAGGTCGGTGGGAGCGCAATTGTATTTCTAATCTTATATGTGGATGACATATTATTGATTGGAAATGATATCCCTATGCTAGAATCCATCAAGTCTTCATTGAAAAATAGTTTTTCCATGAAAGACTTAGGGGAGGCAGCATACATATTGGGCATTCGGATCTATAGAGATAGATCCAAGAGGCTAATTGGATTAAGCCAAAGTACATACATTGACAAGGTGTTGAAAAGGTTCAACATGCATGATTCCAAGAAAGGTTTCTTGCCCATGTCACATGGCATTAATCTTAGCAAGAATCGGTGTCCTCGGACACATGATGAGCGGAATAAGATGGGTATGGTTCCATATGCTTCGGCAATTGGATCCATCATGTATGCCATGCTTTGTACACGTCCAGATGTCTCGTACGCTTTGAGTGCTACGAGCGAGATACCGATCGAGATCCAGTGAAGGTCACTCGATTGCAGTAAAGAATATCCTTAAGTACTTGAGAAGAACTAAGGATATGTTCCTAGTCTATGGAGGTGAAGAAGAGCTCGTTGTAAGTGGTTACACCGATGCTAGCTTCCAAACAGACAAGGATGATTATAGATCGCAATCTGGGTTCGTGTTGCCTGAACGGAGCGCGATCAGTGGAAGAGTTCCAAGCGGGATCTGTTGCTGATTCTACAACGGAGGCCGAGTACATTGCTGCTTCGGAAGCTGCAAGGAGGCGTTTGGATCAAGAAATTCGTTTCGAGCTTGGTGTGATGACTAGTACGGCTGGTCCAATGTCTCTCTATTGTGATAATAGTGGAGCCATTGCGCAAGCCAAGGAGCCGAGGTCACATCGAAGTCCAAACACATATTTCGGCGATATCATCTCATCCGCGAGATAGTGGACAGAAGTGATGTCAATATATGCAAAGTGCACACGGATCTCAACATAGCCGATCCGCTGACAAAACCTCTCCCTCAGCTGAAGCATGAGGCACACAAGAGCAATGGGTATTAGATACTTACATGATTGACTCTAGTGCAAGTGGGAGATTGTTAGTGATATGCCCTAGAGGCAACATGGAGATGTTGGATATCACGTCAATGTTTATGTATAAATGAATAAAGTGTTATTCAGTTCCATGAAATAGACATCTTGTATTGATCAATAAGTACGTGACTTATTTATGAGACTCTTTATGTATGAATCTATTTCTAAACGATCCCTACCGATATACAATGTTGGATATCATTGTCAATGTATATGTACATATGAATAAAGTGTTATTCAGTTCCATGAAATAGACATCTTGTATTGATCAATAAGTACGTGACTTATTTATGAGACTCTTTATGTATGAATCTATTTCTAAACGATCCCTGATCATATATCATATTGTTGGAACAAATATGATTCTAAGATCGGCATGTTTATTGATTGATGATCATGTCTCATAGATCATGGGTATGGAGATACCAAATCAATAAACATGGACACATGTGTTGGAGAACACATTGTTGGATAGACCCACCATGAGACACTACAGGAATTAATGTGCCATTAGTTGGTCTCAGGTAGTGTTGGTACAAAGTCCTTAGACCTGAGATCACCATGGATTCCAACATGTGTAGTAGCCTACTTTGGGACTACCAAACGCTATTCCGTAACCGGGTAGTTATAAAGGTAGTTTTCGGGTTTGCTATGAAACATGGAGTGGGATGTGAGTGATCAAGATGGAATTTGCCCCTCCTTTGGAGAGATATCTCTGGGCCCCTCAAGGTAATGGATTATGGAAATGCATGGCCATGCTAAGTTGATTGAGGAGTCAATCAACAGACAGATAATCCAATACGGTTCGAGTGAATGGTTAAGCTATTGAAGGGATGGCACACATCTTGCCTATAGCTTAAGCGGTATCGTGAGGCAAAGGGATTTGTGTACACATTACAGGTTGAGCCGATATTATATTCTTGTATACTATGGTGTCAATATGTGCTTGCTAGGCGCCCGTGTTGCAGTCGGCTGAGTTGGACTCGAGCCGACGATCGGCTAAGTTAGACTATAGCCGAAACCGAGTATACCTGAACCTACAGGGTCGCACGCTTAAGGGGATAAGAACAGGCATTCGAGTTGGACTCGGATACGGCTCGATCGGATAGGGATCCGATCGGATAGAGTCCTATGGGCTTACGACGTGTGGGCGGCCAACTCTATGAGATACGGATGAGATCCGATTCAAAATAGAGTCCTAATCGGCCACTAGTCCCGTCGGCCAACTCTATATAAAGGAGGGAGGGGTGGAGAGTTGCTACACGTCAATTGCATCGCGTGCAACGAAGTCGCCGAGATCAATCTCCACGGAAACCCTCCCCACTTTCGAGCCAAACCCTAGCCTTGCATCGCGTGCTAGCACACGGGTGTACGGCGTTACTGTCCCCGGACGTGTGGATACCGGTAGAGGCGCGCTACGTTGCGCGCTCTTGATCGGCCGGATCGGCTGCAATCGGAGCGATCGGGTGTGGTGGAATCGGGCTGCGGTCGGACGCATCGGAGCGAGGCGTGAAGCGCGGCCGGACGGCTCGAATCGGGCGATTGGCGAATCGGCTGTCTCCGGGAATCGGCTACTGCTTGTTTCGGATCGAATTGCCCGATTGGCTATTCATTGCGCTCTACTCCAATCGGTAACGATCTATCGACCCTTACTTGCAAGTGTTCCTGGTTTGCGCGGTTAAAAGTTTTTGTTTTCGGCTAGCGTAGCCTCCGCGTAATCCTTCACCAAGAACAAGAAGGACCTACATTATCTAATCGGCAAAATCAATTTCGTCAGGCGATTCATAGCCAATCTATTAGAAAAATGGAGCCGTTCACACCATTGCTTCGGCTGAAGGCCGATCAAGCATTCACCTGGGGGGCAGAGTAGTAGAAAGCATTGGACAATATCAAGGATTATTGAAGCTCACCTCCAGTCTTGATTCCTCCACAAAAAGGGATACCATTCAGGTTATATCTGTTAGCCGACGAAAAGTCCATCGACTCAGTTTTAATTCAGGAGGTCGAAGGGAAAGAAAAGGCTATATTTTACCTCAGCCGACGGCTCCTGGATGCTGAAACAAGGTATTCACCAATGAAGAAATTGTGTCTTCGCCTGTATTTTTCATGTACAAAGTTAAGGCATTACTTATTATCCAATGAGTGCACCGTGGTATGCAAGGCTGACGTAGTAAAATATATGCTATCGGCTCCAGTGTTAAAGGATGGGTTGGGAAGTGGATATTTGCCTTAACAGAATTTGATCTATGCTATCAGGCACCCAAGGCAGTAAAAGGACAAGCTATAGCCGATTTCATAGTGAAACACAGAGATGATTCAATCGGCTCAGTGGACATCATGCCTTGGACTTTAACTTTCGATGGCTCGGTTTGCACCAATGGATGCGGAATCGGCTTGGTAATAATTTCCCCAAGGGGGGCCAGCTTCGAGTTTGCTTTTTCAATCACGCCCCATGCCACAAAGAACCAAGCCGAGTATGAAGCTGTGCTCAAAGGACTACAACTGCTCAAGGAGGTTGAAGCCGATGCCATCGAAATAATGGGAGATTCACTGTTGATCATCAGCCAGTTGTCAGGAAAATTTGAATGCAAGAACGGCACGTTGATGGTCTACTATCAAAAGTGCCGAGATTTGATGGACAGCTTTCGGCTAGTGACATTGAAGCATATCCCCTGAGAACAGAACACAGAAGCTAACGATTTAGCTCAGGGGGCATCAGGCTACAGGCCAATGACAAAGGATGTTGAAGTGGAGATCGCCACCATGACAGCCGACGACTGGAGGTTTGAAGTCTACAACTACCTACAAAATCCCTCCCAGTCGGCTTCAAGGAAATTGCGCTACAAGGCTTTGAGATATGTTTTTCTTGAGGAAGACACATATTATCGGACGATTGACGGTGTGCTGCTCAAGTGTCTCAGTGCCGATAGAGCTAAGGTTGCTATCGGAGAGGTGCACGAAGGGATTTGCGGCACGCATCAATCAGCTCACAAGATGAAATGCCTACTTCGAAGAGCAGGATACTTTTGGCCGACGATGCTGGAAGACTGTTTCAAATACTACAAGGGATGCCAGGATTGCCAGAAGTTTGGAGCTATCCAGAGAGCACCAGTATCGGCTATGAACCTAATTAACAAGCCTTGGCCGTTCAGGGGTTGGGGCATCAACATGATCGGCCAAATCAATCCACCCTCGACCAAAGGACACAAGTTTATATTGGTGGCAACCGATTGTTTTACCAAGTGGGTGGAAGCAATTTCTTTGAAGAAGGTTGACTCTGGAGATGCAATCGAGTTCGTTAAAGAACACATCACATACCGATTTAGCGTCCCTCAAACTATAACTACGGATCAAGGATCTATTTTTATCTCAGATGAGTTTGTTCAATTTGTCGACAGCATGGGGATCAAGTTACTCAATTCTTCACCATATTATGCTCAGGCCAACGGGCAAGCAGAGGCCTCAAACAAGAGTTTAATTAAGCCGATAAAAGGAAAGATCGCTGAGTACCCGGAGCAATGGCACAACCGATTAGCAGAATCATTGTAGGACTATCGGATGGCTTGCCACGGATCAATCCAGGTACCCACATATAAACTGGTCTACGGACATGAAGCAGTTCTACCATGGGAAAATGTCATCGGCTCAAGAAGGATTCAACTACAAGACCAGCTGACTGCTGATGACTATTATAACTTGATGATGGATGAATCAGAAGACCTGGTTTTGTAAAAAATGCGTGCCTTGGAAAAGGTGACCAGGGACAAAGAGCGAGTAGCCCGTCATTACAACAAGAAAGTTGTGCCTAAGTTTTTGAAGAAGGCGAGCTCGTTTGGAAATTAATATTGTCAATTGGATCAAGGGACAACAAATTCAGCAAGTGGTCGCCTAACTGGGAAGGGCCTTTTAAGAAACACAGATACGTCTCTAAAGGAGCCTACATGTTGGAAGGATTGGATGGAGAAGTGTTTGAAAGGACTCTCAAGGGCAAATATTTAAAAAAATATTACCCCAGTGTTTGGATCAACTCATGATTTGGCTAAGGTTTTGCCGATTCATGTTAGCCGATGCGTTGAGAGGAATACGCATCGCCTTTAGATCGTTTTATTGCTAAGTTTTTCCCCTAATTTTTTTACATCGGCTCAGCCTAGTCGACAGCGACACGATATTCGGTTTGATAATTTTACTAATGCTGAAGACATCATCAACAAAATTAAGGGGGCATACATATATACTATCAGAAATCGGACTTAGAAAATTTTTGAAGGGTTTGAAGCATTCAAGACGTGAGTACGCATATGATTGACCATAAATAATATGTAACACCCTAAAAATCGGGGATTTAAAAATCGAAAACTAAAATTTGGGACTTACAAAAAACTTTTGGTATTATTGCATCTTGTCATGTTTATCGCCTCTTGTCTATAAGTTTTGTCGCGTGATATAGATAAAATAAAAATTTATTTAAAGAATGAAAAGCCGAGGGAGTTTCGAAATCCAAAAAGAAAGGAAATTTTTTTAAAAAAAAAATAAAGATCCAAAATAAACAAAACAAAAATTTATTAATTATAAAAAGATATATAGGAAAGTCTAGGGTTGATTTTGAATCAAAAATCATATTTTGAAAAAGTTAAAATATAGAATTGAGGGAATAATATGTAAGACTTGGGAATCTATAAAAATTATCTGAAAAGTATATAACTTTGGTGTAGACAATAAAATAGTGATTGAAAAGATAATTAATATCCAAATATGAATAAAAAAAATTTAGGAAAGAAAATATGAAGTTGAGAAAGTAATGTTAATCAAAAATCCTAACTTTTAAATTTAAAAGAAAGGAATGAATAAATTAGGGATGAAAGTATATTTTGAACATTGAAAAGTGGGAGAAAAATTTGAAAATGTATTTTTAAATTAATCTTGGGAATATTAGAACTTGTTTTGAATTTTTAGAAGGAAAGGAAAAACAATTGGGAAAATAGGAAAGTAATTCGGGAAAATAAAAAAATAGCACTTGTTCATTGTCGGCCACGTGTTCGACCCGGTCCCCCTTGCCACTGCGCGCCGCGCGTTGTGCGCCCGGTCACACCACGCCGTCCCCCCCGCGCGTCGCATCCGCACGCCGCGCCACGCCCGGCCCCCCGCACGCACGCCGCGCCGACCCGACCGCCCCCGCGCGTGTCGCTCACGCACCGCGCCGCCCGCGGCCGCCGTGCCGCGCGCCGACCACCGCCGCCCTCGCGCCCGCGCCCATGCCCTCTCGCGCGTGCTCGCACCGTGCGTCGCCCGGCCCCCCCGCTTGCGCGCGCTGCGCGCGCCGCCCTCGCGCGCAACCGCGCCCTCGTGCCCCGCGCTCCCGACCGCATGCCGCGCCGCCCGCGTCGCCCACGCCTGCGTGCCGCGCCCGACCCCGAGCTTGCGCCGCGCCACGCCACGCGCCGCACGCGCCGCCTGGACCCGTTTGCTCTCGCCGCGCCGTGCGCTATAAAATGAGGGCCCGAGCTCCTTCTTTTCCCCACCACATCCCTTCCCGCTCCTCCTCTTCGCTTCCGTCGCCCCTTGACGCGCGCCGCCCGCCGCGCCGTTGACGCGGTGCCAACCAAAGCGCGCCGCCGTTCACTCGTCGTCGCTGCTCCCGTGTCACCGCATTGCGCCGACCTCGCCACCGGTGAGCCCCCCTCTCCTCTTCTCCCTGCCTCGACGCCCGGCCCGCCCCCATGCCTTGCCCCTGCGTCGGCTCACTTAGGGAAAGAAGAAGAACGAGCAGGGGGAAGGAAAAAAAAGAGGAAAGGAAAGTAGGGAAAAAGAGAAAGAAAAGAAAAGGGGAAAATTTGGGAAAAATTGTGGGAAAATTTTTGGAAAAAAATTAGGAAAATTTTTTTGAGATATTTCAGGAAAATCTCTGGGCAAAGTTACATAATTCCTTCAAAACAAATTAGGACTTCAAAAATAATTCGAATCGATTATTAAACGAGGTTTAATTTAAATATATATATATATATAAGCCATCACATTATTCATTTATTTTGGAACCCATCTAACTTAGTTGTCGCCAAAAACACTATTCTTGATGCAAAGATTATTTAGTATAATACTTAGCCTCGAGATTATTTTGGGATCGATTATCGTAAACCCTAGGACTTCTCGACCCGAGAAATAATTCGATGAAATTGAAGGATAAACACTTTCTTTTTATTAATTGAATCATCAACTCTAATATTTCTTAAGCTTTAAGCATGTTAACCTAAAATAAATATCGCATCACACTTAACCAAATCGATGGATCGCAAAACTTCAAACTATTCTAACTCGCCCGTCTTAACTCGGATTCTAGCCAAAATCAAACGTAAAACTCGTTTAACATCATAGATTCGTCTTAGGAGCCGCTTTTGCAATTTCTTGGCTTTTAATTGGATTTCATTGAATTCTAAACGAATTCAATCCTTCCTTTCGCATGTATGGTTAGCATCCGAAGAAGCAAGCGCCGACTACGCGGAAGACCCCGTTCAACAAGTGTGCGAGCAAGGCAAGTCAACACATCCCTTTGGACATATTGATCCTACTTTGTGAAATGATGTTGTTTTCAACTACAAATTGCATGCTATACACAAATGAGTACCTATTCTTGATATATCTGCCTTGATATTGAATACCCTTAGAAATATTCTTTGTAACCTTCGATGTGATACAACCGGAGGTTATCTTGATAAATGCTTAGCCACGCTTATACTAGATTCTTGCATACTCATGATTTTACAAATAAGCCTTGTGCTTGGGCAACTATCTTGGGAAGATGGTTGAGACACGGCAAGTGGAGACATGAGCGCCACGTTGCCTTAATCATGTTGGAAATGGCTTCGATGAAAAATGAAAATACAAACCAATGTTTTTTTGGTGGGGCGGATGGATGGATTTGGGTGGATTCCGGAAAAGGCTAGTACCGTCCCCGGTCGATTAAGGACCGAGCCATGAGACTACAACTTAGAACGAGCCGGTACAACCGTACTTCTCGAATGGGTATAGACCTAGGCGATTAAATATCCGAGCGGAGGCGGTATCCTTGCATAGTAGGTTCGGGTGTTGGCGTTGAGGTAAGGGCTTGCCGGTGGGGGTGCACCATGGTGGGTGCCGGACGATAGTTAAGGGCCTTCCGGCGGGGTGTACCGCTGGTTGGTACAGGCGAGAGATCGGACATGCGATCAACAAGAAGAAATGAAGACATGAAGAAAAGGACATCAAGATGGAAAGTTCAAGATAGAGCAATTCTTTCTCTTACCCAGGAACGCCGAACTCCTCTCACTTGCTAGGAAATGACGGCTAGAGTGCATGAGGGCTTAAGTTCATGGAGCGGGTGCTGCCAAAGTGAGGTTATCGAAAGGCTTTGCCGTGACCGTCCCATATAGGGGGATGTAAGCTCTTTCAATGAGTAGTTGCGGAGTACGGGTAAAGTGTACATCCTTTGCGGTGTGAGTTAATCAATCTATTCGAATAGCCGTGCTCATGGTTAATGAGCAACGTGACAAGTGTTTCCCGTGGCTAGACTCATAAATGTTAAAATGATGGGTGGGATTGCATAATGACTTTATGTGCTGGGAAAACAACTTCTCTATCGAGAGAAAGGAGAAAGACACCCCGAGAAAACCATGACGGATCGGAGGCGGGAAGCTATCCTTGGGATCACAATGGATGGTGGACGAACCGTCGCCGAGTTAATATACTATGGACCTAAAACTTGACCTGGCTAGATGTTAGGTTTGTGAAATGATTTGTGAAAATTGGCTTTGCGCAAATAAACCATAGCCATCCTTTGAATGACCCTATCATGTGCATCATTCCGTGTTGGCTTGCTGAGTACGTTGGGTACTCACCCTTGCTATACGCACAAACCTCCAGGATGAAGGAAATGAGGAAGACCCGTACACATACTACTAGGAGGAATGAAGGCAATGGAGCGCAACGAGTCTTAGTCCCCGGTCATTGCCTATGGCAATCGGCATCTTGTTGCCTTACATGCGCTATCTTATCAAATTTTTATTTTCGGTTGTATCCGGACCGGTAGGTCCTATATGTATTGGATATTGCCTTCGGGCCTATTATTGTAATAATTTCGTTGTAAGACTATTCGTGCACTCTGCACCTGGTAATTCAGAACTGTATTCATGGGTACCAAACTACTCGATCCAGGGATAAGGTACTATGAACACGAATGATTCCCGTCCTCAAAAACGGGGTCTACATAATATCTGCAAGCCGGTTACAAAAGAGCTGTGAGTTTAAATTACGAAGCCTAGTTAGCTATTACATTTGGTTCAACGGGAGAGGAAGTCGGTGATGGCCGATATCGCCTTACGACGAACTTTGTCTATTTCTTCGATGGCCTTGGTGTCGGCTGCATCATTCCCTGGGACCGACTTCACTGCTTTGGCCAAGTTGGACAGATATGACACGGCCGCCTTGATCTTCGCTCGTTGGTCTTCAATCTCTTTCGGCAAGTCAGCCACACGCTGTTCCTTTGCCAGGATGTCGGCTTCAACCTTAGCAAGTTCAGCTGCTAGTTCTTCCCGGCGCTTGCGAAGCCGATCAAGCTCGGCGATCGGCTCGGTCTTCAGGACATCAAATTTTGCCTTCTCTACATTGATTTCTTGCTGGCTTGCTTTGATGGTGGCCCCAGTGCTTGGTTTTGCTGGCGATCGGCTATTCGTTGCTTGGCCCGCTCGTATTTGTGCCGATGCGCCTCCAAGAAAGTAGCTGGAGCAATGGTGTCGGCCAGCTGATCCGGTAGCCGAGCTTGGATTTCGTCAAACTGATCCCGGATAGAACCGCAATCGGCCACCAGGGTGTCCAGGGAGCTCTCCAGCCGCTTAGCAATATTTGCCAACGTGGTCCCCAGGTCTTCATCAAGCAACACCATGGCTTTACCAGCATCTTCATCTGGATCCATGAATTCTGACAAGTCAAAGTCTAGAAGATCGGCTATGGTCTGCAAGATAGGAGACAGTTAGAAGATCGACAAAACTAGTTAGCCGATTTATGAAGTTGGACAGAACTTACTTGGACAACCGGGACCGAGGTAGCCTCGTCTTCGGCATCACCACCACCTGCAGCCGATGGTGTGTGTTCGCTTGATACGTGGGGGCAGATGTTGGAGCGTGAGGAGGTTGAAAAAGGATACAAGTTCGAAACCGGCTGATTGAAAAAGAATTGCGATATTAGAGCTTATCGAACGAGGAGGGGCCCTCTTTTGCCTAGTGACCAGCTTCTTTCTCTGTAATTGCGAAGGCTTAGTAAGAAAGGAATAGATGAGGACATTAAAAGATTATGCAGTGAGAGTAGCCTACCGGCATTGGATGGATGGAGCGCTTCGGGGGACTTGGAGTTTTTTGAACTGATTGCTCGTCAGCCGATGGCGTCCGAGCGTACTTGTCCGAAGAGCTTTATTCTATTGCGGCATCATCTACAGCTTTTTTCCATATCCTTGCCTCTGACCTCTTCGTCCAGGAAAGTGTCTACATCTGGATCGACTGGAAACAAGTCTTTGGCTGGAGTCAGTTTTGGCTTCTTCGAAGCCCGTTTCTTTTTCTCTGCAGCCGGGGTAGCAGTAGCCGACGACTTCGTCCTCTTCTGTCGATGCAATGGCTCATGAGTTTGGCCATGAAGAAGCATTGTTACCTTCGGCGCGTGGAAGCCAATGATTGATGGGGCCAGCCCGCAGCTGCCGAAAAGCACGCCAGGAGCATAGAGAATTGCTATTCCCGTGTTGCTTGCGTGTGGAGGGGAGGCGTCGGTTGTATGCAAAAGAATGAGGCATGGTTAGTCAAATATACAAGTAATAGCCGATGAGAAAAAGGGACTAAAGAGAGAAGACGCTTACCAATGGGATCATCTCCGAATCATGTTGTCAAATACACCGAAGCCGATTGATGAAACAAGTGCAACTTTCACTCATTCCACCATCGGCTGAAGACAGCTGTCCTCGTCACCGCCAAGTCAATATTGTCGATGCTACCCAGAGGGGGACCAGGGATGTTGAGCAGCCGATGCATCATGATGTCTCCTTCGATTTTGCCTCTGGCCTGGATCTTGTTCGAATAGTAAAGGCTGATCGACGGTTGACCCATGCCAAGTTGTCTCGCAGACCATCATCGGGTGGTAAAAATCGTATGACTTCTGGATGTTGCGCCTTTGGTGGATGCCGACAGGGAGGATGCAAGGTGTTATGGCCGATACATAAATCTCCCTCAGCTTTTCATATTCTTCAGAGTTGAGCTCGTCTAGCCGAAGATGCTAGGAGTTCGAATTTGTCAAAATTTTCGTAGGCAAACCATATCCTCGAGCTGCTTGGGAAGCATGTACGCATTGCCGAACCAATTCTTGAAATGATCGGCTATCGGCTTGGATCCAGGATATGTTCTTCTTTGCTTCTCCAAATGACAGACATCGGTGGGTGGTCACCTCTTCATCATCCTCGAACCGTGGCTTGATCGGGGGAAAATCAGCTTCTAGTGGAGCTGGCCTTTCTCCGACCTTATAGGTGTGAAGATTTAACCACAGTTGCAATAGCCACCAGGGCCCTCCTGTATTGATAGCTTGCTTGGAAGCTAGCCTAGCCGATGCGTTGCCCAACATCTGGTACAAATAGCCGAGCGGGTATTTTCCTAAGGGGATTTGCTTCTTGCTCACGAGGGTTTCGGCTAGGTGCTGCCGGTTGCTAGTTGGCCGTAGCTTGATCCACAAAATACGAATTTTTCCAACCACATCGGGAGGAAAGCTGCATGTTCTCTCTCGAGAGATCGGACCGTCTCTCATGTTCATCGGGTATAAAGCCGCTCCAGCCTCCTATGCTTTTGGTCTTGAAATTATGAGTGCATTTGATGTTGAGGCTGGTTGGGTCGACCGTGGAGGTTACGTCCAGCCTAGTAATCATTACCACATCCAAGAGAGTTGGCGTCATCGGCCCTTGTCTAAATAAAAATGCTTCAGCATATCCGACCACAAGTAAGTTGCAGCCGATAGGAGGGGCTCATCCTTGGGCATGTCGGCTATTGTCAAAGCTAGGCTTGGCTTATACCTAGCTCAATCCAATGGGTTTGTTTCCTAGCCGACATCCTTAGGTACCAAGCCGGCCAGGATTTGTCCGTTGAAGGCCGAGGACTTGAAGTCGCCGGACCAATAGGCGGATCGGGGAGGAAAACCTAAAGGGGATCCGGTCTATTTCGGCATTAATGAACTCTGGGGTCTAAGTTGCCGGTCGGCCCTAATAAGAATTGATTTGGGTGAGAAGGTCGAGATGGCGATTTGGTGAGCGAGGTGCTACAAATTGAAGGATAGAAGAGCAAGATTACGAGAAGGTAAAAAGCCAAATCACAAGGAATAAGGGGCTACAACCGATGGAACTTACCACAGGGTACTCTGCCTGAGCCGTGTCGGAGCGAGTACTTGAAGACGCCATCAATGGAGGGATCACCGCCGTGGAGGGTTCGCCGGTGAAGTCGCGCTTCGGTTGACGGGGTCACAGGAGGCGAGAAAAGTTTTTTCGGCTAGGGCTTGAGGATGCAAAAGTGACAGCGTGGCTTGGTTTGGCGCAAGGCGGACATTATTTAAAGAATTTTTGTGGCGGCCGAAACGGACTGGAGTGAAACTTACGCAGGAATTCAAAGTAGCGTCAAATCTGCAGTACTGTCATATCTCGGACTTGGGGGCATGTGTTAACGACCAAATTTGGTAACCAAATCCCCGAGTTTAGAGCCAAGATTGAAGCGAAATCAGATCAGGAACGCAATCTACGGAGAAACAGAGGCTGCGTCGCTAAGGCCAAATCAGCTGAGAGACCAGTCGGCTAAGATCGAATCGGACAAGGATAGCCGACAGCCGATTCCAATTAGGAGGTGAAAGTGGAACCGGTGCTGAGAAGGAAGTCTGAAGATAGATGTTGGATTCGGTTCCCAAATGTTCGTTAAAGATATCACCATCTATGGATAAGGCCCTATAACGGCAATTGTATCGTAAATTAGGAAATTGTATAGATATTCCTTTTGTAATGCGGCATGGGACAGCGTCCGAGATATTGTCGTATCGTAAATACTAGATAAGGTAGAAACCGTGTCTTACACGGATATCGTTATGCACGGTATAAATAAGACCCGAAGGCTCTTTGTAAAAAAACAACCAACACACAATCAATTAATTTTGGCGCATCGCCACCCTTTTATTTTCGACAAGTTCTTCCTCTTGCTCGGGTGCATCGGCTTCGATCTCCGAACAAGGTAATTCCTTGTTACCGGTGGTTTGTATCGTCGGGATTAGTGCTCCCATCGTCATGATACTCTAGTTTTCAATGTTATAAATTATGCAATCTATCATACACGGCCTATAATCTAGAGCAATGTCTAGATCTATCCCGCAATCGGCTGGTTTCTCTCTGAAGACAGCGGCCGATGAGGCTAGATCCAGGGGTTGAATTATATTATATGTCGTGTCTACCGTCTCAAGGGGTTTTCATTAACTTTTATAGATATGTTATTTCTTTGTGTACTTAATGCTGTATCTAACCGACCTGTTAAGTCGCTTTTAGAACTATCAAGATCTGTTTGGTTTAGTGTTTATCATTAGAGACAACGCTAGAGTTTCAGCCAGTCTTATCTGTTTTAGTTATCTTTTAGTATTAACTGCTATTAGATATATTAAAGCCTCCTTTTATATTATGATCTCAATCTATTTAAATGCCCTAAGCCAGTATCAATCTGTTAAGTTGCATTGACAGCCGATCTAGGTTTAGCACATTTAGATTAGATTAATATCTTTTTATAAAATGTATCGGAGTACTAGCCGATTCACGTTAGACCTGTAGTATCGGTAGGTTATCAATGCAGATAATTATTATCCTAATGTGCCTTTAGCCTAAGTGATTTAGACTGTCTCGGTACACTACCGATCTATCCCATCACTTAGTATAAATGTGCTTTTGGATAGTAATTATATGTTTATTAATATTTTCAGCCGATCGGTAGGATCTAATTCTAACTTAATGTCTACTTCTTGTTCTTGTTGGTTACGGGATCAAACCAAGCGGCACGCCCTAAATTCACCAAAGGCGACCAACTTGGACTGCGGTGGAGCTAAGCGGATCTCCCGGAGCCGGTGCGTGGGAATCGGAATTCTCATCAACAGTAGGACTCACCGGACGGACCGGTGAGGGCCGGTGCCTAAAGTATTTTATAGAGTTTTACCTTTAACTTAAGATAACTAGTTGAATCCATAGGAGTGCTCTCTAGCCAATCTTATTTTTGTTGTTGTCCTTGGGTAGAATCTTGTTCGTAGAAATGCACACACGTTCCTTGTGTTTGATACCCTTGGAATACTCTAAAAGGAAGTTCTACAGCGGTATCCGTGCACTTGCGGATTTATACGTGCGTAGCAAATACCAACAGTAGTATAGGGTGCGGCGAAAGGAAGGGAGGGGAAGAGGCATGCTCACTAGAGCACGCTGACGGAAGAGCGGCGTAGGTGCTCAACGGCGGTAGGGTGGCGGCGGCCGGGCGGCGCGATGGTAAGGACGACGCTCCGGCAATGGTTGGTGAGCGAAGAGGCAGCGGGTGCCTCCTTGCCCTGCGAAGGTGAAAGGGAGGTTAGGAGTGCAAGATGCGGCACCATGCGGTGAAAAGAAATGGTGGAGGCCGGTATCGAGGTGGCGCTCACCTCGAGCGGAGGAATGGAGTTCGGCAGCCTTTGACGAAGACGTATTGGCGGATGAGGTTCTCGACAATGTTGCAAAGCTTGAGGATCAAGCGAGCGTGGCATGGGGTGGCCCAATCGGTGGCTATCGCCAGCCGGAGGAGGCAAATGCGGAGGCGGCCTTGGGTTGGCGGTGAAATCGCCGCTCCAGTGTGCTTGGGGCAAATGGATGGGTAGGCTGGGCAACTACGTGGCACGGTGGAGCTAGTGGGGAGACAGGCGAGCGCGGGAGCATCGCTAGCTACGGCAACGCTTTGCCAAGGTGGTGGAGAAACGGCGATGCTCGGGCTCGGTAATGGCGAGAGAAGATAGAGGGCTCGGTGGCTTCGAGCAAGTGGGGAAAAATAACGAGGCTAGGATGGAGAGGAGTTTTTAGCCTCGGGAAGGGAGCTAGCGGCCGAGAAAGACGGGCAAGAGGCGGCAACGACAACTGGGAGGCGACGTGGGCGGGGATGCGGCGCGATTTGGCTTTGATTTTGGGGAAAAGTAGGGAAGACGGTGGAGAAGTGGGCGGCGAACACGTCGGCGCGGTTCGGGTGCGGGAGAGGGCGTGAGGAGGTGTTGATGAGAAAATTTCCCACGCACTTGGCACGAGAGATTTGCTTTACTCTAGTACAGGTCCAAAGTATTGATTCGAGGTTCGTAGGCATGCAAGTTGGTTTGTTCACTGCAACCAACAAGAAACTAATAAGAGAAAACAAAATTAGATTGATAGCCGATCGGCTGGTTGCAACGATGTATCCCTTAAGTGTTGTGCCGATGCAACTTGCTTGAATCGGCAACAATTAGATTCGTCCGATCGGCTATAGATGTTAATAGAATACAATCCAAATCTTAAAACATATTTAAATCAAGTGATGGGATAGATCGGTAGTATACCGAGATAGTGTAAATCACTTAAATCTAAAAATGTCATAAGGCAAGGATTATACATGTTTGACATAGCCGAAGAGATAAATCTAATATGTATCGGCTAATACTCCGATATTCTTTGTATACAAAGATATCATAACAGACTAAATACATTAAACAAGAAGCAATCAAATATTAAGATGCCTTAACATTGATAACAAACTTAATATATTTAATATAATGAGATCTTAATATAAAGGGCAGATTTAACACATCAAGCAAAACTAAAACCTGCAAGACAGTTAAATCAGATAAGATGGGCTGAAACCCCGATACTATCTCTAATAGCAATCATGAAGCAAATTAGATCTTTATGATTCTAAGGGCGACTTAATAGATCGAACCTAGCGATGCAACATTAAGTACCAAAAGAAGCATAGGATCTAAAATAGCTTAATGACAACCTTTCAAGATGGTAGATATATTATATAATCTAGATCAACAATGAAATCTAATCCTGTCGGCTATCATCTAATAATTGATGCTAGCCGATTGGAGGTTAGATCGCAACATTGATCTAAATTATATAGCATATATGATAATTGTGTAGATTACGGTAACAAGATTAGAGTATCATGACGATGGAAGCACTAATCCCGAGAAAGCAAGCCGCTTGTAACAAGGGTTACCTCCCGTCGGAGATCGAAGTACGATGCGGCGCAACTTGAATGTAGACCCCCGTTTTTGAGGACGGGAATCATTCGTGTTCATAGTACCTTATCCCTGGATCGAGTAGCTCGGTACCCACGAATACAGTTATGAATTACCAGGCGCAAAGTGCACGAATAGTCTTTCATCGAAATTATTACAATAATAGGCCCGAAGGCAATATCCAATACATATAGGACCTACCGGTCCGGATACAACCAGCAGAAATTAGATAAGATAGCGGACGGAAGGCGGCGGCATGCCGGTGCCACGAGCAACGGCGGGGGCTAAGACTGTTGCGCTCCATTGTCTTCATTCCTCCTAGTAGTACGTGTACGGGTCTTCCTTATCTCCTTCATCGGAGGTTTGTGCGTATAGCAAGGGTGAGTACCAACCGTACTCGGCAAGCCAACACGGAATTGATGCATATGATAGGGTTATTCAAGGAATGGCTGGAGTTCTTTTGCATAAAGCCAATTTTCACAATTCTTTTCACAAGCCTAACGACTAGCCAAATCAAGTTTTAGTTTCATAGTTCATTAATCCGGCGACGGTTTGTCTACCATCCATCGTGATTCCAAGGATGGCTTCCCGCCTCCGATTCGTCATGATATTGCGGGAATCCACCCCTTCTCACATCTCGAGAAGTTGATTCACCAGTGAATGAAATCATCATGCAAGCCCATCCCAGCAATTTTAAGTTTAAAGTCTAGCCAAGCGAAAGTCTTGTCACGATGCTCGATATCCGCGAGCACGGCTATTCGAATAGATTGATTCACTCACCTTTGCGGTGGATGTACACTTTACCGTACTCCATGTGCCCATTGAATGAGCCTACATCCCTTTATATGAGGACGGTCACGGCAAAGCCTTTCGATAACCTCACTTTGGCGTGCCGCTCCATGAACTTAAGCCCTCATGCACTCTAGCCGTCCTTTTCTAGCAGTGAGAGGAGTTCTGGCGCACCCGGGGTAAGGGAAGACTTCCTCAATCTTTAAGTTCAATTAATATCGATTAAATTTCAACATCCACAACATGGGTCGCAGCCTCATCTTCATAACACAAACTATGTCATAAAGAACCATCTATGCAAGGATACGCCTCCGCGCGGCTATCTAGTCGGCTAGGTCTATACCCATTCGAAATACGGTTATGCTTGGCTCGTTTCCGCTATCTCATGGCTCGCTCCTTAATTGACCGAGTCGGCACTTGCCTTTTCCGGAATCCACCCAAATCATCCAGCCGCCCCAGTCTAAAACATTTGTATAGCATTTTCAATTTTCATCAAGCCTAGTTCAACATTCTCATGGCCATGTGGCGCTCATGCCTCCACAGGCCGTATTTCAACTACCTCCCCTAAGGTAGTTGCCCGAGCACAAAGCTTTCTTGCAAAATCAGGAGTATGCAGGGATCTAGTATAAGCAGAGCTAAGCATTTGTACCGAAGTTATCCTCCGGTCATATCACATTGAGGGTTACAAAGAATAAATACTAATGGTGATCAATATCAAAGCAGGGTATATCAAGCATCGGTATTGTTTGTGTAAAGCATGCAATTTGTAATTTGAAACCAACATCATTTCACAAAGTAGGATCAATATGTTCAAAGAGTGTGATGACTTGCCTTGCTTGCACACTTGTTGGTTGGGGTCTTCCGCGCACTCAACGCCTTCCTCGGACGCTAATCGTACGTGCGAGAAATCAAATTTGAATTCGATTATAATTCAAATAAAATCCAGCAAGATCCAAAAGAACACCAAGTAAATTGCAATAGCGACTCCTAATACTAGGCTATGACTCTACGCGAACCTAGGCTCGAGTTTTGACGAAATCGAGTTAGAGCGAAAGAGTTATAAGGATTTGAAGTTTTATAATGAATCCGATTTTGTGAAGAAGGGTGCGATATTTATTTTAATATGCTTAAAGTTTGAGAAATACTAGAGTTGATGATTCAATTAATAAAAGGGAGTGGTCATCTTTTCAATTTCGTCGAATTATTTCTCGGGTCGAGAAGTCCTAGGGTTAATAATAATCGAATCTCAAAATATTTGATAAACCTTGAAGCTTAGATGCTGAATAACTAACTTGGATTTTTGAGTTTAGAAACTCCATATTTATATATAAAATAATATTTAGGTGAATAATGGGTTTCACAAAAGATAGGAATTTTGGAGGGAGAATATGCTAAGAAGTTTGACTATAGGTTCATAATTATTTGCAAATGAATTTTTAGAAAAGAACAAATAATAATCTAGATAATTTAGAGTGACGGTGGTTACTTTAGCTTTGGTAATCTATTAGAAGATGAAATAATGACCCAGAACATTATTTCAGTTCAATAAACTAATTAACATTATTTTGAAACTATGTCCCTTATAATAGGTGATGAAATAATGTTGGTTGATGGGTAATACTTTATTGTAGCTAAAAATATGCTAATGAACCTAAAATAATTTTGGTGAGTTAATTTTAGACTTTGAAAAGATGAAATACTATCCCTAAATAGTTTAATTAAAAATCATACTTTATCATCATGGTTGTAAAAATACTATAAGTGGAATAATTATATTTTATTGTAACTAAAATAATTCAGGTAAATAATTTTAGAGTTTTTGGAAAAGATCGTGAACTAATAGATTTTATTTTCCTAAGCAACCTTTGTCAAAAATTATTAAGAGTAAAATTTCCTATTTTATTCCGCTTTCTTTTTATTATTTTCTTAAATTTTTCTCTTTTATTTTTCCTTATTTTTCCTTCCTTCTCTATTCCCCATCCACGGTGCTTTCTCGACGTGTGGGTCGGCCCAGCCCTTCTCCCTTCCCTCTGACATGCGGGCCCGCGAAAGGAAGAAGGGAAAAAGAAAGAAAGCAGAAAACTAGCGCGCACGGGGGTTCGAACGCGCGGCCGAGCGAGTGCACGCGGCTCGGCTCAGCCCTGCGCTACGAGCCGATGTCGTTCACTCTCGCTCCTTTGTTGTTTTTGTTTCTCATTGCCTTTGTTCTTCTTTTTCCTCGCGATGCCGGCAAAACTCTGAGCGAATGACGGCGAGGGTGGCCGGGCTAGGGGTGCTAGGCTACCTTTAACCATCTAGGAGCTATGCTTGTTGCGTTACAAGGGTTAGCCGAGGCTATGGGGTGACGAGATGGGCGGGCGACGACCGTCGTTTCATGGCGGCGATGTCACCTCGTCGCCGGCACGCTCCGGTGACGGGACGGCCACGGAGAGGGGTCGCTGAGCACCAGTGAGGTCTAGGGGAGCTAATGGTGGCATTTTCTCGGTCGGGGAGGTAGTGTAGAGTCTTTGGCGACGTGCGCGCGACGGCGGCCGAGGCGGGCGCATACGGCGGGGCTTGCGGCGGCGGGCTCCGGTAGCGGGTCGGCTCGGGCAAGCGAGGGAAAAGGTAGAGCTGAGTGCGGGGAGCATGATCGTACCTTCGGATTGCGCGGAACTCGGCCGGTGGCGGCGAATTTTGGAGAAATGGCCCGGCGGCTCGGTGGAAGCTCCACGGCCGAACCGGTTCTTCGCAAAATTAGAGCAATGTGGTGGGGATTTTGGGGAAACGGGGGAAAAGCACGAAGGGGTGATGATGAAGGATTTGTGTGTTTGGAGCTCGGCTTGGGGAGGCTTCTTATAGCCGATCGACGGGAGGGAAAAGACGACGCGACCGCGACCATGGCTCGGTGTCGGCGGTATGGTGCGTGTGCGTGTCCAAGCGTGCGGGGTTCCCGGTGTTGTCGAGGCGGTTCGGCGCATGCGTTGTACAACGGGAACGGCGAGAGAGCGGCCGGGCATCGGCGAAGCGGCGGCGGCCACGCGGCGGGCGGATGACGCGGCTAACGCGTGCGCCGCGCACGTCGCGCGCGCGTGGGCGCGCGCGCGACATGGTACGGTGACGCTGTGCACGGCGTGGCGGCGGCGACCGGCGGCGGGTGCGCGCGTGCATGTACGGGCGGCATGGCGGCGACGTGGCGCGCGTGCGTAGGACGGGGGTGACGCGGGCGCGACCGGCGTCCATGGCTTAGCGCGCCGTGCGGCGAAGCGTGTGCGTGGAAGGGTAGCGCCGACGAACGTGTGTGCTGAGGCCCCAGTGCGGCGCGGAACGGCGGGCGACGTGTGGCGCGCGCGTACGTGAGTCGTGTGACCGGTCGAACACTGCGATGCGAGAACGAGTACACTTTTTCTTTTTACCCGATTTAATTTTTTTCTAATTTTCCCTTCCTATTTTCTTTCATCCTAAAAATCCAAGATAAATTCTAATATTCCCAAAATAAATTTGAAATTATATTTTCAAACTTTTTCATCCACTTTTATTATTAAAAATATATTTTTCTTTTCTAATTTATTATTATATATTTTTTTAAGAAGGTAAGACCTTTGGTTAAAGTTAATTTTTCTACTCCATATTTTCTTTTCAAAAATATTTTTTATCACCCATATTTAAATAATATTTACTTTTACATTATTAAATTAGAGTTTAAACCAAGAGTATATACTTTTCAAAGTGACTTTTATAACTTTCCAAATGTTAATTATTTATTCCTTTCAATCTATATTTTGAACCTTTTCTCCTTACAGGATTTCAAAACACTTGATTTTTCTCTAACCTCAAATTAAATCATTTCCAAAAATGAATTTTATGCAACCAAGTTGGCAAATAAGAAGCAATAAGCACGATCAAGAAGCAACAAGCAAAAAGTTTTTGTAAGTTCGACTTTTAATTCCCGATTTTAAATTCTCAGATTTTCGAGGATGTTACATTGAAGGAAGAACTTGTAGAGATTAAACTAAAAGGAAAAGGTGGCGATGCGTCGAAAGTTGTATTGATCTAATTGTTGATTGATACTGATTACATGGTCTCGGGTCATATTTATACCCAATTACTAACACAGTCCTTGTTGGACACAACTCTTATTCTAACACTATTTAAAATACGACAATTATACGGGACAAGTTCCCCAGACGTAATCTATAAGGAAACCTAACTTAAAGATACAAGCGCCTTTTCAGCACTTTATCCATAGATGGCAACATCTACGAAACCTTGAAACCGAATCAATAATGATTTTCATGCCTTCCCACGGGATCGGTCATATACGTTACCCTAATCGGAATCGGCTATGTCGGATACCCTTATCAGGTCGGTCTCGGCCGATTGACCTCTAGCCGATTCGGACTCGGCCGACGCGTACTCTGTTTACGAGAATCCGCGCTCCTCCAATTCCACTTCGATTGTAGCTTCAAACCGGGGATTGGCTTGCCAAATTTGGTCGTTAACGGGAGGCACATAATATGAGGTCCGAGAAAAATAGGAGGTCCTAAAGAAAATCATAGAAGCCGGATTCTATGATGGTTTTCCTAAGAACAATCGGCTGGTTCTTTTACTCGGGCGCCGAATTTGAACTCCTTGATTTCAACTTTGATGAGCTCAACTCGAAGAATTTGAGAAACCAAGGGAAATTTTCACCACTGCCATCACTCCTTGCATTTTATCAATCGGCGTCCACCAAGGCAGAAATATCTCCAAGTCTTATAAATTTTACCATCAGACATCATTGCTAGGCAAATAGGACTAGGACAAGCTGCCGATTGGTCTATATTTTCTTGACAAGATTCAAACAAGGGCGAGATTACCTCAAGAATAATGATGGATCGGTTGATAAACATAGAGGCCCCCCTCTTGGCAGCATAGACACTTTGGAATTGGCTTTAAAGAGGAGTTCAGCTTTTGACGGATGGTGGGTTGAGTTGAAAAGGCATATTTTCCATCGGCCATCTTCCATGTATCTCACCACACTCCTTCCGAGACTCAATCCTTGATGTGAGTACTTTCTTTCTCTATCAATTTGTTCAAATTTCTTCAAGCTATCGGTGACAATGTTTAAGAATTAACCATTGTCTTCCTCTTTTGCGGACGACCGATTCTTCTCCTCCTCCTATGAGCAACTCGGGATTGAGATCCATTATGCCTTAGGGTTGATCACAAATGGTGGGGATTCGCTCCTTCCATCATCGGCTTCAACGCGCGAAGGTGGGAACCTTGCTACATGGCCAAACCCGCGAGGTCTTTGTCAAGGAAGAAGAGGGCCAAGTCGAGCTTTTGGTCCATCAGTGTGTAGAAGAAAAAGCCGAAGAAGCAAAGACAGTCCAGTCGATAGCTTGCCATCTTTGGATCCGAGTGTGGAAGAGGCCCTCAATCAAGAGGCTGGACGAAGAAATTGACCAAGCCATTGAGGAAGCGGCGGCGAATCAAGTGATTCGAGCAAGTACGCACTAACACCATCGGTAGATAATCAACCTCGAAAAGCTGCTTCTCCTCCACGGCGTTCTCCTCGCCCTCAACCGGTAAGCATCCTTCTTCTCTTGAAGCTTGATTAATTTATATTATTCTTGTCTTGTCCTCAACCAAACTCCTTTTTCATAGCATAAAAGATTGGCTCAATGGCAACCACGCCCGGCTTCACCGTAAACTCAAAATTTAACTCTTTTCTTCTTTGTTGGCAATCGATTTTAAATAACACTTGTCTTTTTGGTAGCCCCTCATTCTCCATCGGCTGCCCCTATTGCTTCAAATGAGCACACTCCATCGGCCGGGGGTAGCCACCATATTGAAGAGGCAAAAACAACTTCAGCTCCCACAGTCAAGGTAAAAATTTCCTCAGGATCAGTCGGCTACTTAAATTCCTTTATACTAAAACAAGCTTGACTCTTGATCTGCAGGTAGAGATGGCAATGGGTACCCGAAATCCGAGTACCGACGGGTTTTACCCGATAAAGAAACGGGTATGGGAGGAATTTTTTACCCGCGGGTACGTTTTTGGATAAAAACATATACCCATCGGGTATGTCGGGTACGGGTACGGGTGTGTACTACCCATACCCGTCTACCCGCGGGTAAGAAATACCCGTATAAAAAGTCTAGCTGCCCTCCCTCAGCAAATTTAGCCTATAAATATGTTGTTAACCTTACTACCTTCTTTGTGAATTTAAAGGTTGAAATGAAAAAAATTTGTGTGTCTTGCTACCTTCTTTGTGAATTTTAAGGTTGAAATGGAAAGAATTTATGTGTGGGATGGCCTACATGTACATACTTTGTCGGGTGCGCTGACGGGTACGGGTAACCCGTCGGGTAGAATTACCCGCGCGGGTACGGGTATGGAAGTACTTTCTTACCCGCATGTGGGTACGGGTAACCCGACGGGTAAAATTTACCCTAGCGGGTATGGATATGGGTGGGCACTACCCATCGGGTATATACCCGTTGCCATCTCTATCTGAGGCCTTAGCCGATATGTTCTCATTTGACATAAGGGAGTATGTTGATGATGAAGAAGAAACTACCGGCAAGGCTCAAGCTCCTATAGCCGATGAGCTAAAACAAAAACTCTTGGATATTTCTCGTCGGTGGAAAGCTCACTCGACCACTGGACACCAGCGTGGGCCGATCAAAGCCGGGTTTGAAGAGATCGAGAGCCGGCTCCTAGATGAAATAGCCGATACCATCTCCTAGGCTGCTCACCTTGATCAGCATCGGCACAAGTTAAAGAGGGCACAACAACGGATAACCGATAGGAAGTCGAGGGCCAGCCTGGAAGCTATGATTGAAACCAATCGACAGTCCGTTATTGTCAAAAAAACCAAGCTGGATGAGATGGTTGCCGGATCGACTTCCATTGGATCCAACATCAATCTGCCGAGTTGGAGAAGTGCGGGGCTGAGCGGCATGTGAAGAGCAAAAGCTAGCTCCCAAAGGCCCGAGGAGCAAAGGGCTAAATTAAAATCTTCAATACAATATCTAGGAGATTTGAGGAAATCACTAAAGGTGGTTCCAGGAACCGATGCAGCCGATGCCCAAACGATAGACAAGATTGAGCAGATTAGGCTACGTGCGATATCGGCCATCCATGATTTAACCGGCAACTAAGCCGATCTTGTAATAGGGCTAGCTCTTTTGTAACCTCAAAACACTTGTAATATGTTCTATTGTAAGTATTTGCTCCTTTTATATCAGCAAACTTCCACCTTATGTTGTGTAATATAATATGTGCCGATTCTGAAATCTCCGTTGTCTCGAAAAATTTTCAAAGTCCACAAAAATTTTGAAGCCCACTGATGATTTTATATATGTATGTGCCCCCTAATTTTTCAATGTTGACCTCGATCATTGACAAAATTATAAATTGACGAGAGACGATCAAAATAAATCGTCCATCACATATTGGCTCTGCACAACCGATTTAAACAACCTGAAAAATTCGAGGGACAAGACTTGTGTTTATTTTCTAAAGGTGATGTGTATAAGCATAAACACATCGGCTATCATGTATCGGCAGCGAGGCGAATCACGAGTTGATCCAAATCTTGAGATAATATTTCTTCAAAAATTTTTCATTTAAAGCCCTTCCAAACACCTCTCCATCCAATCCTTCTAGCATGTAGGCTCCCTTGGCAACACATTTGTGGATCTTAAAGGGCCCTTCCCAGTTAGGTGACCATTTGCCAAATTTATTATCTTTTGTACCAATCGACAAGATTAATTTCCAAACTAGCTCGTCTTATGAAAATGATTTAGGCATAACTTTCTTGTTATAATGACGAGCAACCCTCTCTTTGTCCCTGGTCACCTTTTCCAAAGCGCGCATCCTTGACAAAACCAAGTCTTCCGATTCATCCACCATTAGATTGTGATAATCATCTTGTTAACTCATTTTGCAATTGAATCCTTCTTGAGCCGATGGAGTTTCCCATGGCGTACTGACTTCATGCCCATATACCAATTTATAAGGAGGCACTTGGATTGATCCATGACAAGCCATCGATAGGACCACAATGCTTCGGCCAATCGGCTATGCCACTTTTTGGATATTCGAGAGATCTTCCTCTTTATCGGTTTGATCAAATTTTTATTAGATGCTTACGCTTTGTCCATTAACCTGTGCATAATATGGTGAAGAATTCAACAATTTAATCCCCATGCTTTACGCAAATTGGATGAACTCATCCGATACAAAGATAGACCCCCGATCGGTTGTAACTGTTTGAGGGACACCGAATCGGTAAATGATGTGTTCTTTGACAAACTCGATTGCATCCTCGGAATCAACTTTCTTCAAAGGAATTGTCTCCACCCACTTTGTAAAATAATCGGTTGTCACCAATATAAACTTGTGTCCTTTACTCGAGGGTGGATTAATGCGCGATCATATCAATTCCCCATCCTCGAACGACCAAGGCTTGATAATAGGGTTCATAGCCGATCTTTGGTGTTCTTTGAACCGCCCCAAATCTCTGACAGTTCTGACAACCTTTGTAATATTTGAAACAATCTTCCAGCATCGTCGGCCAAAAATATCCTGCTCTCCGGAGTAACCATTTCATCTTGTGAGCCGATTGATGAGTACCACAGATGCCTTCGTGCGCTTCTCCCATTACAACTCTAGCTTGATCAGCACTCAAACATTTAAGTAGCACTCCATCAATCATCCGATAATAGAGATTGTCGTCGAGCAAAACATATCTCAAAGCCTTGTAATGCAATTTCCTTGAAGCCGATTGGGAAGGATCCTGCAAATAATTAGAAACATCATACCTCCAATCGTCGTCTGTGACCATTGCAACTTCAACTTCAATATCTTTAGTCATTGGCTTGTAGCCTGATGCCCCTTGAGCCAAGTCGTTTGTTCAGCATTTTGCTCTCGAGGGATATGTTTGAAAGTTACTAGCCAAAAATCATCCATCAATTCTCGGCACTTTTGATTGTAGATCATCAATGTGTCATTCTTGCATTCATATTCTCCTGCTAATTGGCTGATGACCAACAAGGAATCGCCCATAATCTCCACAGCATCGGCTTCAACCTCTTTCAAAAGTTGTAAACCCTTGAGGACTGCTTCATATTCAGCTTGATTATTTGTAGCGTAAGGCGCAATAGTATAAGCAAATTCAAAACTCGCCTGGGTTATATGATAACCAAGCCGATGCCATAGCCATGAGTGCAAGCGATCCATCAAAAAACAATGTCCAAGGCACCATATCAATCGAGCCGATTGAATCATCTGGTGTTCAACACGAAATTGGCTATATCTTGACCCTTAAGCGCCTTGGGTGCTTGATATCTTAGGTCAAATTCTGTCAAAGCAAAATTCCACTTTCCAACTCGCCCTTTCAAAACTGGAGCCGATAACATGTATTTGACTACGTCAGCAGTGCAAATAATGGTGCACTCATTGGATAATAAATAATGTCTCAACTTTGTATAAGAAAAATATAAGCACAAGCACAACTTTTCCATAGGAGAGTACCTTGTTTACGCATCCAAAAGCCTTCGATGAGATGAAATATTACTCTTTCCTTGCCTTCAAACTCTTGGATCAAAACTAAATCGATTGGTTTTCATCGGCTAACAAATACAACTTAAAAGGCACTCCCTTCGTGGAGGGATCAAAATTGGAGGGGAGCTTAAATAATCCTTGATGTTGTCCAAAGCTTTCTGCTGCTCTGCCCCCAAGTAAACTCTTGATCAGCTTTTAGCCTTAACAAAGGCGTGAATGGCTCCATATTCATAGAAAATTAGCAATAAAACGTCTGATGAAATTTGCCTTGCCGATCAGAGACTGCAGCTACTTCTTATCCTGTGAAGGTTTAATACTCTTGATTGCATTAATACTTCTCTGTGTCACCTCAATCCCCCTTTCATGAACAAGAAAATCTAAAAATTGCCCAACCGATACGCCAAAAGCACATTTGGTAGGATTCATCTTCAAGCCATATTTCCTCGTTCTCTCCAATACTAATCTTAAATCGGCTATGTGGTCTTCAACTTCCTTGGATTTTACCATGACATCATCAATGTAGATTTCCACTAACAAGCCGATTAAGTCGTGAAAAATATAGTTCATGGCTCTCGATAAGTAGCCCGGCATTTTTCAAACCGAATGTCATGAAAACCCATTCATATAAGCGATTGTACCAGGACACCTAAAAGTAGTCTTATGAATGTCTTCCTTAGCCATAAAATTTGATTATATCCAGCATTGTCATCCATAAAACTTATGATTTTATGCCACTGAAGTAACATCGACCGATAAATCGGCAATCGGCATGGGGTATTCTAAGCTTGCCGTTCTTCTTGATCACTGGGATTATGTTCAAAACCCACTCAGCGTATCGGCACGACTGAATAAAACCACCATCATACGGTCGAGTAATTTTGGCCTTAGTCGCATCATACATATCAGCTTTAAATCTCTTGGGAGGCTATTTGTATTGCCGATATCACAGCTTAATAGGGAGTGGATGTTCCACAATCGATCGGCTAAGACACGACATCTCAAAATACTCCCATGCAAAACAATCTTTATATTCCTTTAATAACTCAATAAGCTTGGTTCTAAGATGAGAAGGCAAATACTAATGTATGTCGGCCTAGGCCTATCTCCTGGACCTATATCAACCTCTTCAAGCTCGTCAACCGACATAAAACCTTGTCCTAGCTTGCCATCGAGATCGTCCACGGTGTCCTTGGTGTAGATGCTTGAGCCCTCCACGACGCCCTTAAAGTAATAATTGAGGTTGTTTGTCTCCAATTGGTTGTATAGTAGAATCGGACACATTTAGAAAATCAGCCTCCCAAACCTTCTTTGGACAAGCAATCGATGCGTCGATTTTCCAAAGGGTTAAATCGGCATTGGCTATGTTTACTGACCTGTCGGCTGGAACAATTTTGATCTTACCGCCTTGCCATTGGATCAAGCTCTGGTGCATGGTAGAAGGGATGCAGCAATTGGCGTGAATCCAATCCCTCCACAGCAGCAGGCTGTATGACCCCTTCCCGTCGATGACAAAAAAAGTGGTAGACACTGTCTTATTGCCGACGGTCAGCTCAACATTAAGAACCCCTTTTGTTTCAGATAGGTTCCCGCCAAAATCCTTAAGGACCATATTTGTTTTGATGAGGTCATCGGAACCCTTGCCTAGCTTTCTAAAAGTAGCATAGGGCATTAGATTGACAATAGCTCTCCCATCAACTAGCATTTTTGACATCGGCTTTCCATTGACAAATCCTTTGACATAAAGAGGCTTAAGATGTCGATGTCCTGTCCCTTCTGGTTTTTCAAAGATTGCTTGCTTCGGGGGCAGCACAAGTTTGGCCAGTGATTCCTCAACCATATCAGCATCAGCTTGAGTCACTTTAAACTCGGCTGGCAAAATGAAAACCATGTTAACCAATGTAGAGGCCACAACTTTTCCCTTAGCCAATCTTTTTGCCTTGTCAGCTTGAGCTTCATCGGCCAACCCAATCTTGTTCTTTACGCGCCACTATTTCTTTCATTTCTACAGTTGATGATCGATCTCTTGCAAGACTTCTTGTAGCCAACCCTTGCTCTTCATCCGCTGCATCCTCCTTTTCTAGGTTTTTGTGAAAGTGTTAGAGGGGCACCATTGTGGGTTGGCAGTTTCGTCCTCATCATCTTCAAAATCCTCTTGAATGAAATCTTGATGAATTGGGCCCAGCCTCTAGTGAACGGGGAGTTTCCTCTGCCTTAGCCAATTTTCCCTGGGTAAAAATCGGCTAGAGCTTGCAGTCCGCTCCTCCCTGTAGCCACTGCAGGCTGGGCAATCCTGTAGTGATGGTAGCCTCATCCCCTGGTTCCAGCAAAACCTAAAAATTTCGCAGCCCCAGTGGGGATCAAAGCTGTTATCCTCCTCATAGCACCTTTCTTCCCGCCGGTCATATCTCCTTTGATGCCTTTTGGTGACCTTTGGCAAAGATGGTGACTCTCTCTCTATGAAATTTTTCATGAACTTGATCAGGCTATCCATCTCTCGGGGCTCATTATCGGCTGGCCTGCGACTGGCATGAACCATGTTAACAGGAAAAGGGTTCCCATCAAATTTCATCAGCTTCTTTGGGTCTTCAAACTTGATCTTTCCCGCCTCTATAGCCTGAATTTCTTTGTCGGAACACTTTCTGATCGTTTGTGCTATGAGATCCGGTGTTATGCCACTTGCAATACTTCCTTTTCTTCATCTCTTCGGTAGATGGAATGACATGGCCGGTGGGAGTTGGATCTATTTCTTCAAGTAGCGGATCGAAGATTTTATCGACTTTGGTTATGTCAAAATCGTATTTCTCCTCCTTATACGAATTCTTCACCCACTGACAAGTTATTACCTTCTTGTGTCTAGCCCAATCGGTTGCTGCCACCTCGGTTTCACTGTCAGTTGAATCAGAGTTAGAAGCGTAGGCGATGTGGCTAACCTTCTTAAAGGCTTTCTTGGCCTCTTGGAAACGTTGCTCATGGGCAGTGATCTTCTGTGCCAAAAGTGCGCCAAGCTTTCAAAATCTTGAGCCGAAAATCTCTCCCTGATGGGTGTTAACAAACCCTGGAAGGCAAGATCGGCTAACTATGAGTTAGACAATACCAGACTATAGCACCGATTTCTCATGTCTCTAAATTTTTGGATATAATCTTGGACTGATTCGTCGTGCTTTTTCCTGATGGCCGTTAAGTCGGACAGCTCCATCTTGTGGATGCCCGTGAAGAAGTAGCGATGAAACTGTTTTTCCAAATCGGCCCAACTCTGAATAGAATTGTATGAAAGCGAAGAAAACCAGGTAAATGCTAATCCAGAGAGGGAGAGGGGAAAAAGCCTAACCCTCGGGCGTACGAGCGATGCCTCTCCACCTTGGGCTAAAAATCGGCTAACGTGCTCATAGGTAGAAACATTGTCCTGCCCTAAGAATTTGGAGAAATCTGGTACTTTGTACCAGTTGGGCAATAGAACCCTCTCAAAATATTCGGGATATGGGTATCGATACATGTTGCCAGTGTCCTTGGGCTTGAGACCGAACTGCTCTCTCATCACATCGGCAATCAGGTCCACCCAGGGCTTGCTTTGTTGAGGTGCTTCTTGCGCTTGCTGCTGTATTGGCTCATATTGATCAAACTGGATCGGTCCTTGCCGATACGGCATCTAAGGCGAGTGAGGCTAATAGTGCTAGTTGAGGTTGCCTCCTGCGTGCTGCTGAGGAGATTGATGCATCATGTGAGGCTGCTGATCATGCAAAGGCTGAGGGCCGACAGGATGTTGAGGGAAACTTGATGGGTAGGATCCCATCGGCACCTTGGGCAGAACAGGTGGCCGATTTGCGGTGAACATGGTCTCAATCCGTTCTGGAGAAACCCAAGGAATCTCGTAGCCCGTATGCTTGAGGTGTGGCCTCATCGGGACCCTTGGTTGAAACTCGGCGGCTTTGATGCCGATGGTGGCACAAACGGCTTAAGGGAACCGATCTTGGCACGATCGGCGTGCGGAGGAACACACTGAAGCGATCGGCAACCCATCTATCGCCAAGGCCACATGCGAGGAAATTTGCCCTCGGGGAGGAATGGGCCCGGCTTGATGTTACGCTATCTTGGAGTCGACAATTGTACTAATCATGTTGTTGAGGTATTGACCAATATTCAGTTGATTGATCAAAGCATGATGGACGGCATAATCGATCGTGTCTTGCGATTGTTTAGCTACGGTCCTTCCTCTGTTTGATTTCTTGTTCTTTGCCCTTGCTAGAGCTTGCCCCGAGACTTATCGACCTAGGATCTTGACCATGTATTTTTGTACGATTGTCCCTGATCGGTCGAGCAAAGATTGCGAGATAATGGTCTATCATCTCCTTGTACTCAGCCTATTGTTGAGGAGTCGGCTTATCCATGGTGATCGGAATAACGTTGTCTTGGTCAACCTCAGAAGTCTTGATGTCAACAATTGCGTCTGGCTCGTGTTCTGAGTCCCACCGGGCGTGCCAAAAGTGTGTTGATGAGAAAATTTCCCACGCACTGGCCTGAGAGATTTGCTTTACTCCAGTGCAGGTCTAAAGTATTGATTCGAGGTTTGTAGGCATGCCGGTTGGTTTGTTCCTGCAACCAACAAGAAACTAAAAGAGAAAACAAAATTAGATTGATAGCCGATCAGCTAGTGGCCGACGAGGTATCTAAGTGTTGTGCCGATGCAACTTGCATTGAATCGACAGCAATTAAATTCGTCCGATTGGCTGTAGATGTTAACAGAATACAATCAAAATCGTAAAACATGTTTAAATCAAGTGACTGGGATAGATCGGTAGTATACTGAGACAGTATAAATCACTTAAATCTAAAAATATCATAAGGCAAGGATTATACATGTTTACAGCATAGCCGAAGAGATAAATCTAATATGTATCAGCTAATACTCCGATATTGCTATATACAAAGATATCATAACAGACTAAATATATTAAACAAGAAGCAATTAAATATTAAGATGCCTTAACAGATTGATAACAAACTTAATATATTTAATATAATGAGATCTTAATATAAAGGGCAGATTTAACACATCAAGCAAAACTAAAACCTGTAAGACAGTTAAATCAGATAAGATCGGCTGAAACTCCAATACTATTTCTAATAGCAATCATGAAGCAAATTAGATCTTTATGATTCTAAGGGTGACTTAATAGATCGAACCTAACCGATGCAGCATTAAGTACCAAAAGAAGCATAGGATTTAAAATAGCTTAATGACAATCTTTCAAGATGGTAGATATACTATATAATCTAGATCTAGAATGAGATCTAATCACATCGGCTATCATGAAACAATTGATTCTAGCCGATTGAGGTTAGATCGCAACATTGATCTAAATTATATAGCATATATGATAAGCGTGCGATTTCGATAACAATATTAGAGTATCATGACGATGGAAGCACTAATCCCAAGAACACAAGCCGCTTGTAACAAGAGTTACCTCTTGTCGGAGATCGAAGTCCGATGCGGCCCAACTTGAGCCGGGAACTTGTCGAGATTAAACTAAAAGGTAAAAGTGATGATGCGCGAAAGTTGTATTGATCGATTGTTGATTGATACAGATTACATGGTCTCGAATCATATTTATACCCAATTACAAACACGAGTCCTTGTAGGACACGACTCTTATTCTAACACTATTTAAAATACGACAATTATCGGGACAAGTTCCCCGACGTAATCTATAAAAAAATTATACAAAATACCCTAACTTAAAGGTACATACGCCTTTCCAGGACTTTATCCATAGATGGCAAAATCTACGAAGCATTGGAAACCGAATCCAATAATGATTTTCATGCCTTCCCAGGATCGGTCATATTTGTTACCCTAATCGGAATCAGCTATGTCGGATACCCTTATCCGGTCGGTCTCGGCCGATTGACCCCTAGCCGATTCGGACTCGGCCAACGCACACTGTTTTCGAGAATCACGCGCTCCTCCAATTCCACTTCGATTGTAGCTTCAAACCGAGGATTGGCTTGCCAAATTTGGTCATTAATAGGAGGCACATAATGAGTGGCGGCGTGGGTGACGTGGTCCGGTCGGTCAAGCGGGTGAAGGTTGAAAGAGGGCCCGACGGATGGGCCCCAACCCCCCTGTCGGCTAGAGAGAGGAGGAGGCAAATTGGACTTGTGGGTGAGGAAAGAGGTGAGCGGGCCGGTGGCCTAGGAAGCGAGGAGGAAAGAAGGGCCGACGCAGGGGAAAAGTAGTCTTAGGCATTTACGGCCCAAGGAAAGGAGATGGTCTTTTATTTGTTTTCTAATTAATTAATGTACGAAATGAAGTTTGTGTTCTTAAAATTATTCCTTGAGCTCGAAAATTCACGAGAAATTTGGAGAGTACTTTAGGACATGGGGAATATTAAAAAATATTTTTAGTCATGATTTTTAAAGAAAATTTTATTTTCCACATTTAATTTGCTTTGTAAATTTACTTTAAATTTTAACATAAATTCTAGAAATACATTATTTAATGATTTTTAGTCCGAAAGAAAATCGGGCGTGTGAGTATGGAACCTCGGACATGCCACATCTTACCATCAAGGAAGAAAACTAGCAGTTGGAGTGCACACCAACACCGGTACACTAAAAGGATCATGCCTATATGAAAGAATCAAACAAGAAGAAGAAGCATAAGAAAATTTCATACCCCCATATATCAACGGATACTCGCAAAGTGTCTCATGCAACCGTTAACGACCAAATTTGGTAACCTAATCCCGAGTTTGAAGTAGAAATTAAAGTGGAATCGGAGAAGGTATGCGATGCGAGAAGAGACGGAAACATAATCGGGTGAGTCCGAGATCGGCTACGGAGCTAGTCGGGTAGAGCGAATCGGACTAGGATGGCAGATAGCCGATTCTAAGTCGGGATTGAAGTGGGACCAATCTCGATGGAAAGCGCGAGAGATAAGGAGCTGGATTTGGTTCCCAAATTGCACGTTAAAAGATATTTTCATCTATGGATAGAGTCACAAACTGGCAATTGTATATGTAAACTAGGGATTTATTTGGATTTCCTATTGTAATGTGGCATGGGACCATGTCAGGATATTGCCGTACCATGTATAGTAGATTAGATATAAGCCGTGTCTTGCACGGGTAGTTTTATTCTTGGGTATAAATAGGACCCGAGACCCCTGTAAAAAATACAACAACAACAATCAATACAATCTTGGCGCATCGCCTCCTATTTTGTTTTAGATGAGTTCTTGATCCGGCCGGGTTGCATCGTTTCGACCCCGATTAAGGTAAATGCTTGTCGTTTAGTGGTTTTATTTCGTCGAGTCTAGTGCTTTCATCGTAATGACACTCTAGATTTCATGTTATAAAGCTACGCAAGTTATCATATACGACATATAATCTAGAACAATGTCTAGATCTATCTTGCCATCGGCTTGTCCTTCTCAAGAAGTAGCAGCCCATAGAGCTAGATCTTGATGTTGGCCTGGATTATATGATGTATCCACCGTCTTGCAAGGTTTACATCGGTTTATATAGATCCAATGTTTTCTTTTTGTACTTAATGCTGCATCATCCATGACCTATTAAGTCGCTTTTAGAAGTATTATGATCTATTTGGCTAGATGTAAATTTATGGAGACAGTGTCGGGCTTTCAGCCGGCCTTATCTGTTTTAATATTTCTTTAGTATTATTTTCTATTAGATTTATTAGAGCCGCCTCTTATATTAAGATCTCGATCTAGTTAAATGCTTTAAGCCAATATCAGTCCGTTGGCATCAGCCGACAGCCGATTGATCTAGGTTTAACGCATTTAGGTCACATCGATGTCTTTTTATAAGATATATCGGATTATTAGCCGATTTACGTTAGACTGCGGTATCGGCTAGGTCATGACGCATATATTCATCACCTCGACGTATATTTGGATTAAGTGATTCATACTATCTCGCACGGCCGATCTATCCCGATCACTTAATTTAAATATGCTTCGAAAACGATTATATGCGGGTTGGTTTCTGAGCCGATCCGGTAGGACCTAACTCTAACCTTAACGCATGTATCTGTTTATTCTTTCTTATTGGTTAGTAGATCAAACCAATTGGCATGCCTAGATCATCACGGGTAGCCAAGGACGGACCTACACTTGGAGCTAAGCGAGATCTCAGGGCCAGCGCGTGAGAGAATTTTCTCATCAACGGCAACCAATAGAAATGACAATGAGATCTATTATGGGCAATGTTCTCTTCGGATAGTAAAACTCATACGTAGTCAACGGGAGTTGAAAAATTGACTAAAAGATCAACTTGCAAGTTGATCCATAGTTGATAATGGATGGCTAAAGAAATTTTGATTTGGGCATTTGCATACAAGTATTAAAGCCCCAAACCAAGATGGTGATTCGAACATCATCACATGAAGAAAGGAAGTTCACTCTTCGAACGAGTTTGAGATACATTTGGTAGAACCAATGTTGCTTAGGCCTATAAGCCTACAACATGTGAAGAATGAACCATAGTATAACAGAATGTGAAAATACATAGGTTCCTTGAACATAGTTCACCATTTCTAGCAAGTAACATGGTTCGAACTTTGTCCAAATCCCAAAACCATTATCAAGAAGATAATGATATATACGTCGCATAGCACTAATAGATTATACGAACTCTATAAGTCATGAAAAAATCATGCAAGATTTGACCATTGGAACACCACTCACATTATCTTTTGAAAAAGATACAAGAAACAAGTTTAGATAGTTTATACAAGTTTAGATAGTTCAAACTTAAAGAAGATGCAAAACTGGGGGGGGGGAGGGGGGAATTTTGCTAGTCTATTAAGAAAGCTTTATCTGAAGAATCAAGTATCCAAAACCTATTGAGAAAATCAAAGCAAGAATTTGGGTAAATTGTACTCTTTTCCCTTGAATAAGTTTTCCTATAGTTTCTTATCAAGGCTTTTAATGAGGCAATCCGTGCGACAGACATGCGTGTGATTTATACTCTTTGTTCAATTTTTCCAGTGGGTTTTTATGGAGTTTTAATTAGGAATAGACATCACGCCATGAGTGCCCAAGAGAGAGTGTCAGGAAACTTTGGGCTTGCCCTATGAAGGCCTAGCCCATAGACACTTTTTGGGTCCATCACCGAACTTTTCATATATGGATTTACACTGTATAAGGAGAGGAGCTGCTCATTTGTACACTTCATTAAAGGATTGGAATAAGAAAAGAGAGTCTCACGCCTAAACTTTGTGTCTTCACCTCCTAGCTAGATAGGGGCTCTTGAAATTTTCTGCTGTCCTTTTGAGATTTTTTTAAAAAAAATAAAATAAAGCCCTCTATTTCAGTTCTTCTCTTTTGGAAAAAGTAGATATGGCTGGCAAGAGAAACATCGTAACGCCTAACTTAATTCAATTTAAAAAATTACTGTACTATATATTATAATATGCTCGTGCTAACACTTGACCATATTTAACCGTTTATTTAACGCATTTTTGAAGAAAATTTTCTTTGACAAAAGAAAATTATTGTCACATTATAATTTTCTAAATAATTATATACTTTGATTCTTATCTCCATATACTGAGTAGCAATATGTGGGATATTATCTGTTTAAAATGTAATCCCCAACGATCAGAAGTAACACTACTTAAAAACACATAGGTATCAAAAAAAAAAAAGGTGTCGGTTAAACTAAATCGGCACATGTTAGACCTTACAGGTGGCACCAATAACTTTGGTCATTTGTATCGATCGTTAGGTCCAAAACCGGCACGAACTCCGAACCTAGGCATCTATTAATGTTTCTGTACTAGTGTAAGAAATCACATCTTGATTTTCAACCAGCAAAAGTATCAGTAAAATCAACTAGAGAAATCAGAAATGCCACAACAACACTTCTGCAGGAAGACAAAGAGCATGTGCAACCAGTGCTATTGGCAATGGAAAAGAGGCTTCTCGTCTGTATCACAAGACCATTTTGTTTTAGCAACAAGAAACTTGCTGATCATGGACTTTAGTATTAATAAATAAACTACTCTCAAAACCAGAATTGTGACCTAAAAGACCAAGACTCCCTCCCTGGCTAGACCCCAGCAACGACCCACGGCAATGCTTCTTCCAGCCGTTCTTGTTTTCCCAGTTGAAGACTCGATTATTTTGTTCCTTTCAGATTACACAAGCAATCAGGACCACAACTGTATTGAAAGCCTGTTATTGAGAACCTTGGAATCCTTTTCGCGCACCTGCAATTCAAATATGACAACAATGAATAACCAAATTAAGCTGGAGGATGCATTGCAACAAAGGCTAATCAATTCAATCAAAGTCAAAAGTTTAATCTAACAGTTACAAGAAAAACTTGCTATCTTTGAGGTCAGTAGCAAGAATACAAGATTAATTATTCCATCAATCTTGGTCCACCCAAAAAACATGGAGTTTAACAGGTTATACAACAACACAGTAGTTAAGAAAAACATGCATTTAGTTACCTCCAAATAACCATCTGCCAACTCCATCTACTACACCTAGCCCAACCGTCACAACTTACGAGCTATAAATATGCATTTTCACCACTTGTCTGCACCTTAAGATTAATAAAGATGACATTGTCAAAAGGATAGAAATATGAGGTTTAGCAACACATGGAGAACAACTATCTGAGTAAACACATCCGTATAGAAATATTAAAAAGCATATTAGTTCCAATACCAGTTTAAGGTATGGGCAATCCCTTTTGTACATTGATCACATCAAGGGACCAAATAACTGGTAGATCAGACAAAAAGTTATAACTATGCACGTGCTTCATTTTCAAAACAAAACACACAAGATAGTGTGTTCCATATAACGAAAAAAATACAAAACTACGGCTCTGGGAGGCCATAAACAAAAAAAAAAAGAAGAGAGGAAGAAACTTACACTGGTTGAATTGGGACATCAACACGGGTGAACGCTCAAGCGAGCCTTCACAAACAGCCCTCACAAAACCATACTCGCACCACACGGGCCGACAAGTCAAAGCCTATACGGCGGCACCCACCAAATCTACACACAACCAAACATCGGAACCTTAAGCGAGCTACGAGTCAATTGGATATTAGGGGAACACAAACTACACTTTGCACCAAAAGGGTCCATGCCATGTAGTACCCGTTGCCATGCAGCGCTTGGACCCAGCTCGATGGGGTGAAAACCACTAGATCCGAATCTCTCATAGGACTCAACGTGGGGGCATCGCCACATCCATTGTTGGACACCATCTCGCTGCTCCCAGTGCCGCGCCACGCCTGCTGCTACACTCCTCTTCACGGGGGCCACGCCATGCCCGCTACTGCACTCATATCCACGGAGGCCACGCCTCACGCCGCTACCGCACTCGCCATCACGAATCTGTTTCTTTGTCGCCATCATAGTGAGAGAGAAGTTGACTGCTCCCCCAATCTCCATCGAACATCAGAGCCGCCATAGGGCCTCTCCGTGCCACCTTAAGCCGCAACCACGAGCCTACCGCGTCTCGCCACGTCATGTCGGCCTCTGCGAGAGGCCGCATCTCCCGGTCGCCTCCCTTGGCCGACCACGTCTCTGCTTGCATGCCCTCATGTCGCGGCATCGGGACCCCAACCTCTCCACGCGCCGGCACGGACACGTCACCTCCGACCCACGCGAGGCGCGGATGCAAGCATGTGCCTATCGAGTCCAGGGCACGCTTCTTCTATTTTGGGGTTTTTCCTCCTTTTTTCCTTTTTCCCTTTTTCTCTTTTTCCTTTTCCCTATCTCTTTTTCCTTTTTCCCATTTCTTTTCTCTCTTTTCCCTCCTTTTTCTCCTTTTATTGCGTTTACGCCACCGCACCATCACCATCGCCACCACCATCCCCACCGCCGACCACTCCGCCCACGTCATGGCGGCGGAACCGCAGGCGGAACCCCCTCGCGCGGAGCCGCTGCGCAGCCGGTGAAGTCGTGGAGCGGCGAGAGCGTCACGGCGACGGGACGAAGGGCGGCAGGAAGGCCGCTGGAAGTCGAACATGGCCGCGGCGGCGGCGTCCATGTTGAGGAGCAGCGACGCCGGGGTCGACACCGAGAGCACATCCCTGTGGTGATGGTGGAAGGGTAACACCGTAAACAACGCCACCGCCGGCGCGTCCACCGCGAGTACGACCCGATCACCCACATCGCCTCCTTCCACTCCTCCGCTTGCCCCTCTCGCCCGGCTCGTCCATCTTCGCCACCAACGCCGCCTCAGGCTCGTCCATGGCAACCTCGCCGCCTCCCCGCACGCCCGTTGCGCACCGTCAACACCGCGACCAGCCCCTGCTCCGCCAGCCACGTCAACGCCCGTCGTCGCCTGGGATGACGATGCGCGCGTCGGCGAGGAGCATGGGGCCAACCGGCGAGCGAGGTGACCGGATCTGGGGGCGGTGGCGCTGGATCTGTCGTCCTCCTCGTTGGGAGAACTCACCACCGCACTCCTCATCGCCGGTCGCGGTGCCTCTCTTCCCACGCACTGAGCTGAAGCGCCGGCGTGAGAGAGCCCCGCCGCCACCATCCTAGCTCATCAACGGCTTGCCGATGACGAGCTCCCGGTGCGGCAAGGTGGGGAAGGAGGGAGGGGGCAGCGCTGGGTGGTTTCGCCCCCATGTCGCCTGCGTGGGCGACGCGGGTTTTGTTTTCAAACTGAACGCCTTTCGCTGCGAGATTAATTCTGGATGCACGTGCTTCATTGATAACTCATGTTGATATTTCGATCTTTAGTTCTAACTATTAAGGCATATAAAAACCACAAGTCACATGGGAGTGAAGAAGGAGCAAAAGACGAGCCAGAAAAGTGAGGAAAACCACATGCATTTTCTTGAGTGGACAGATGAAGTGAGCTTATTTAATAGCTATGTAAAAAGAAGTGAATTATTATGATAGTTATTGAGAGGGTGTAGCTTTATTCCTAAAGAAAATTTGGCGGCCATTTAAAATATATGTTGCGGACAAGGGTCTAAGAAAAACTAACCTTTACTGCACCTGAAGCCAATATGAGGTTTTTAGCTACAGAGAAGCGATCCTACATATGAATTACTTATTAATCACAAAAAATGAATGAAGTGTCATTTAAAGCTCTTGAAATTCGGAAGGAGAAGAGATTAAAAAAACATCGAAAACATCTGACTTTAGCAAGGAAAAATCTAGCTCAGTGATAGTCATATCCCATACGCATGTACTGTCCATAAAAGAAATGGTAGGGTGCAGTTAATTCTTTAGTCAGTGATAGTCATCATTGTATCACATTATCGTTCTACAGAGAAATTGAGAAAGTAGAGGAGCGAAGTTGCACTTACCATTTTATTTTATATGCGCTATGACCACACCATCGTTGATCTGCAGTTATACGCACACGAGAAATTAAATTCTTTGGTTATGGTTCTGCCCGAAAGTTATAATTGATACGGAATCCAGCGCAAGCATGTCAATACTTATCAAGATTGTGAAATAACAAATCAAAATTTGTATCACAATTAGAGAGGGGGATCAGTGTTTTACCCTGCGGAGGAGTCCTAGGCGATGAACGACGCAGAGCTCAGCCCACGACCGTGTGCGGCGGCACCGATCACGATGACCTCCATGTGCCCCACCTTGCTGGCGTCAAATTTGCGCTCACCGAAGAGGCAACCTATCCTTGTCCTCCTGGTACTCCATCTCCCTTGACACCACAGCTCCTAGCTCCCACGCCGCCGTCCGCTCATCGTCCTCGCTCGTCTGTGCATCAGATCTAGGCGCCGGCATCCTTTTTCGGAACCAGCCCTCTCACAGGGTCGATTTGCTTCAAAGACCGCCCATATAATTGAACCGGATGAATTGGACTGTTTGTAGAAAAAACCGGCGACCGGGGCTATACTAAACCACTTGGCTTGTGACAGCCCAAGTGCATTTTATCCTCTAAAAATGAGAATAAGGAGGTGCATCCATCACTCTTTTTTTAGATGACTAACATCATCTCTTTGTTTAAATAAGTTATGCATGGTAGATTACGTTTCCGGTTCAGCATCAAACTGGTACCTATCTACCAGTGAACCGAAGGCTCAAGCGGTTCGGTGGCTGGTCCCTTTTTTACTATGAGGGCGTAGAGACATTAGGGAAGGAGACAAGGGAAGAGGAGTCAGCGGGGTAGCTTCGGTGGTATGACAACAAGCGGCGTAACGAGGATTAGGTCGTGGCGCTGAGAGAGAGAAACTTTGATAGGGGAGAAAGAGAAACTCAAAAGGGTACGGTGAGGGTTGGGGCCGAGGGCGCGGGTGGAGGCCAGGAGGGAGAGCCAATCTATGTGCGTGAGGGAGAGATGGGTGATCTGGATCGTTGGTTTTACAGGAGATGATTTAGGATGTTAGATTTATCCAATGATGATGATGATGAATAAAATAAGTTGATGAATTATAGGATAGATACTTTTCATAAATGTGTTGTCCCAGCCCTTTTCAAGAAATACATCCACGTACATTATAGTACCTCACTTATATTTTTCGGTCTCACCTCAAGTAATTGAGTTAACTCGGAGGTGCCATAATTTAGGCAGCTCGATTCGATGGCCTCGCAGCGCTTGTATGCGATGTCCGTTGGATCAGAGAGGACCGTCCAGATGAAGAGGAGAGGCAGTTACGTGCCCACATGCGCTGGGTACCCGCGAGTATGATATACACTCTGCAGTAGTGTTTAGTGTCCATTTGTTACACACGCATGCAATAATTCATATTATAAACATTACACTCTCAAAGACAAAATTATGAGTTTCCCATGTACATCTGTAAACTGCTCACGAGAAACTAATATAACACTATCAATATGTACTAAATATCTCATGCATACAAAACTAACATGCACAAATACATAACATCGAACTTAGAATTCACTTACAAGATATATATGTTGGCAATGTTTTTATCACGCCGCCAATCATGATGAAAACACCTAATACTTTGCGATAATACGAAGTCACCAACCACATCAATCTAGAAAAATTTAAATCAAGATGAGTTTTATAAATTAAAACTGACTAAGCGAAGTCGATTTAGATGAAATAGGGATAAACACCTGTCTTGTGGGTGAAACAGAAGGTTTTTTGGACAAACTTGTAAATCTTGTGGGTGAAACAGAAGGTTTTTGGGACAAACTTGTAAAGGGTATCACACTCTCGTGGTGAGGAAAGACGGATTTCAGCGCAAACCGACGAAGATGGACAAAACTAGGTTAGAACTAGGCAAAAAGTAGATGTAATATTGAAAAAACGATTCAATTGGCTAATTGTATTGAAGTAGATTGGTTGCTCAATTGAACCGGGCTTGATACTTATAAAGTGTTTGGTCATGTCTCCTACAAGGTCTCCTCTACGTCCTACTTAGAGGCGAGAAACCATTTAGAACTTGAAAATTATCTTTCCAAGTAAGAAAACCCGAAACCCAATAAATTGGACTAGAAGTCGGACTCAACCGGTTTGACCGGTCACATGCCGCCGGTCAGACTGGCTCCGTGCAGGAAACCCGATCTTTCCCAAATCCGGTCATATTTTTCTATTTTTATCTTAGGTGCTAAATTTAGGTGTTAACGGTATACACTACCAACAGCATGTGATAGATGATAATGCCGGACACATAGATATAAATGTTAGTGATATGCCCTAAAGGCAACATGGAGATGTTGGATATCATGTCAATATTTATGTATCAATGAATAAAGTGTTGTTTCGTTTCATGAAATAGATAACTTGTATTGATCAATAAGTATATGACTTATTCATGACATTCTTTATGTATGAATTTATTTTTAAATGATCCCTGATCATATATCATATCTATGAGGCGGATATGATTCTAAGATCATACGTGTATTGATTGATGATCATGTCTCATGGATCATGGTATGGGGATACCAAATCAATAAACATGAACTTGTGTTAGAGAACACATTGTTGGATAGACCCACCTTGAGACACTACAAAAAATTAATGTGTCATTAGTTGATCTCAAGTAGTGTTGGTGCAAAGAATCTGAGATCATCGTGGATTTTAACATGTGCGGTAGCTTACTTAGGGACTATCAAATGTTATTCCGTAACTGGGTAGTCATAAAAGTAGTCTTCGAGTTTGCTATAAAACATGTAGTGGGATGCGAATGATCAAGATGGAATTTGCTCCTCCTATGCAAGAGGTATCTCTGGGCCCCTTGATGTAATGGATTATGGAAGCGCATGGCCATGCCGAGTTGATTGAGGAGTCAATCAACGAGATATATAATCAATATGAGATTGAGTGAATGATTAAGCTACAAATAGGATGACACGAGTCTTGCATATAGCTTTAATTGATATCGTGAGGCAAAGGGATTTGTGCATTACAGGTTTAGCCGATATGATCTTCTTGTATACGTTGTTGTCAATACGTTCTTCTAGGGGCAGTTTGTTGATGGATCGTAGAAGCTCTCGAGTCGAAACCAAGTATACTGAACCTACGAGGCCGCACACTTAACGGGATGGAGCACAGATATTCGAGTTTGAATCGGGTACAACTCAGTTCGGATTGGCACCTATATGGAATTATAGGTGTCGGTTCTAAACTAACATGCCACGTGGTTGCCTTATAGGTGTCGGTTCTTTAAAACAAGGCACCTTGTTCTTTGGACACGTGGCAAGGACTAGGTGTCGGTTTGTAATAAAAGCGCACCTATATGTTGACAAAGAAAAATGCAGGACCTACCAATTTTCACATACAAATCACACAATATCGAAATTCTAATCAGTTCACATCCATTCATCAACATATAGCCACATTCACATTCATCAACATCCAAATTTACATCAATTTCACATCCCCCACACACATTTATATATATATATATATAAACACATAGAAATCTAATAAAAGCCTAAATGCCTAAGTCAAAAATTCCTAAGTTAAAAAATTTCTAAGTATAAACTCTAAACATTTGCATATATATCCTAAGTCTAAAATTCCTAAATCTAAAATTTGTAAGTCCAAAAATTCCTAAGTCCATAAAAAGTAAATGCGATTGCATTTTACCTACAATACGGGTGAGAGTATGATTTTGAAAGTTCGATTGGGTTTCCCATCCTCAAGTCATCGTGCCTGTAATAGAGAACATAAAACATAATACATAATAGTAGTAACTATTCAAATACATTACACATAAAGTAAACTTACGTAATATTTCCATTATTCGAGCATAAACACTAATCAAGTACATTTTTTGCAAACAAATCCAACTACTTGGTTTTTCTCTTCTTAGAAGCTAATTTTGTTGAAGTTACGGGAGGAGCAAGGTCGGAGGATTGCACTCATGGTAGGTGCTTGTTGATGTTGTAATCGCCACTGGGTCTATGACACGATTACGGATGAACCCGCAAAGCTCATCAATGAGACCTTTGATGACGTGTGGTAGCGATTCACTTCAAGACCCAATTTGTGCAACGCAAGGGTGGAAAACATAGAAATTTACTTAGTACTATACTAGAATTGTTTAATTTATAAGTTTAATCTACGAAACATGTCATACCTCGGCATTATAGTGATAGTGCCCTTCTTCTACATAATATTCCATGTATCGCATGACATAGAACACTGCATAGGTGGTGGCGGTTGGTTGTCTAAGGATCATTTCATGTTTGAAGATCCAAAATGTTGTTGCATCCACCGCGCATCTCTCATATGCTCTTACGGACCTACGGTACCTCACATATGTCTGTTTAGTGCATTTACAAGAGTTGGGTAGTTTGCTCTCCCTTTCCTCATTCTATCATATATGCAAATCTTACTATCATCGATATTGATTACGAATAGGACCCAATGATGGCTGCACATAGGACAATGTATCAATAACTTCATACGTGTGGAGAGCAAGCGGCGGAAATCGATGATAGTCACTTACTGAGAAAGGTAAGGTAGGAGATGTGGTCACACGAATTTAGCTTGATGAGGGCGTTGTAGAGATAGTTATCGATTTCGGCTTATTTGGTCAATTGCTTGTCGAAGTTCACAAGTGCTGGGTCTAGAAAAGCAACCTTACGATTCATGCTTCTGCATTGAAAAGAGCAATGCAAAAGGAGAATACGGTTGATAACTACTAAGAGTACGTCTAGGGTGCCGAATTAAGGACAAGATACCAAAGGACTCACAATGACCACATTTGAAGGATGCGTATCGAGTTTCCTTCTTGGATACAGGTTGAAGAGTTCACTAAATTCTATAGAGCACATATTGGGATCATGGTAAAAATCCATGTCGGTGTAGTACAAACAGATCATTTGTTCACCCTTTGCGGCCTCCTCCAAATACCATCTATGCAGCCCTTTGCGCTTGAGTTCCTAATTCCTCAATTTTTGAGTCAAGCACTATGGGTTGTCCATGTTGGAACTACAGTACTACCTCAGATTTTGGAAGATTATCTAAATTGTCAAGGCTTTCTATCTTGGCTGACTTACAAAATGCCTGTCTCGGATTCTTGTTTGCAATGAACAACTCCATAGCCTAAGTCAGCATATCCTTATTTCCAACAATTCTTGAAAGTACGATATAGGTTTGTTAGGTGGCTTTGGTTGTGTGCACTTGATGACATGATCGATCACTTACTTAGGAATTGAAATCTTTGGTTTGTCGACCTTCTTAGGGCCAAAAAGTGAGGTGATGCTTCCACTCACTATCTTCTTAGGCAGCACGTTATCGCTTTGACACTTGAGTTTGACTTAGTTGGTGGGAGTCGTGACTTGGTCGATGATCCGGACCTTTGTGATACACTTGTTGTTGGAGTCTTTTCGTAGCGGTGGACTCGCGGACTTCTCTAGAGGCTATGGTTGATTTGGTGTGTTCGACAAGGCGGTGGGGGTGGGGTCCTCATCAAGGCGGAGAAGGAGCTAAATGCGGAACTCAATTAGCTTAAAAGGCTAGAATTGCCATCGCTTGGATCACTTGCTACATATGTAAATGTGTTGCACCATTTAGCCTTCACTAGACAACTAGAAAACTATATAGTTGTAATAGCATGAGGCGTTGTGGTAGTTCGGGTGGGAAGCGAAAGCATCCAAGTGCGACCTTTGCCACAAGAATTGACGTGTTGCTTTCACTTCCCACCGGGACTTCAACACGCCTAAATAGTGCGAACAGTGGTTGGAGGTGGCAATGTCCAACGTGGCCATCTGTTTATCATCGACCATGAACAAACTAAAATACACCCTTAGTTTCTAACATTTCCATCACATTACAAATGCATTAACAATTTAATAGTTTGAAATATTACGTAGGCGAAGTATAAATATACATTTAATAGTTATGAATATTGATGATTTAAATTACTAAAAAGACAACTAATAATCAAAATCGAATACAACCTCATATATATATTTATCAATTCCAAATTTTGTCGAAACTTCGGTTTCGGCAATAGAAATTTCGGAGGTGCGAGTCAAGATCGCCAAGCACAATGGGTTAGGTGGAAAGCAAGGTTTAGACAGGTTCGAGGCCCTCTCGTGAGGGAATACCCTACTCTTTGTTTAGGGGATTCGATCCGCGATTGTTTATTGATCTCAAGATCTATGGCTCTTATGTTGCATATGAAATATGATCTAAAGCCCATATCCCTCAAGGGACGCCCCTTACCCCCTTATATAGTCTTGGGAGCGGGCTTACAAGCCGGAAACCCTATCTTACTCTATGTCGGTTTCCTCAATCTTACCAAACCGTGACTATGAGCTATCGTCCTATCTAATCGGCAACGTAACACCCAAGTCATAGTTGGTTTACATAATTGTGCTTAGCGAAACCTATCCCTATCTCCGGTCGGATAAGCTTGCCATGTGGGTATCCGATTGCCATAATCTCCACGGTAGCCGAGTCCTTTGCGATCGGCAGAGATAACTCGGTCTCGAACCAAGATAGCACACGGCCAAACAACTCTTTGGTAGGGTGCTTACCGGCGCAAGTAATTCCATCACCTCTGCACGAATCTCCCGAGTGGCTCCAAAAATGTGAAGGGGAGTTTGGAAAACATCCCAAAAAATTCTCAAAAATAAATATACTAGGTGCATCTCTGATGCACCTAATTAAGAATGTAGCCAGGCTATGTGGTTAGTCAAAACAGACTAAGCATATAGTCAAGAACTATAAAAATCATTCTCATAAAAATGCTTAGCTCAAGCTAAAGCAATCATAAAAATCACATCACGCGGCAAGCTCGTGCTTATCAGGAGTAGATTTGCCGAGTAGTCTCGGAACAAATAATTTAATTAGCCACTCTGGTAAGAAATCAATTTACTCGGCAGCTCATGCTTATCCAGTTGATGCGCCTAAGTCATCTCGGAACAAATAGCTCAATCGACCCTCGTGGGTAAAAAGCACTTGATAAGCTCATGCTCATCCAAGTTAACTTGCCCGACAAGTCATCTCGAAACAAATAATTTAATCGACCACTCATGGGTAAGAAAATCAATTCACTCGGCAAGCTCATGCTTATCCGAGCTAATCTACAGAGTCATCCGGAATAAATAATTTAAAAGCATCACCCCTCACGGGTAAACAAATTTTCGGTCATCGAAAATACGACCAAAATATTAAATAGCTCTGCATAATATTGGTCTTAATCTAAAAGATCTTCACCAAGGTGGGAAAATAGCATTGATATAATCATTTAATCAAATGCTTAAAAGCAAATAGTTCTGTCATTAGGTCAGCCATGAAAAGCTTAGCTTGTTTGTCACCTTTCAAATTGCATCGTGCCAACTTCTCATGAAGTTACGCAAACATGCGGTATGAAATGATTTTAAAGGTATTGGGCTATGTGACACGTGCTTATTTCAAGGCAAATACGCCCAAGTCTATCCACTTAAGTCCCTAAGGACACGTGTCGAAGCCATACCTTAGCCGGGCCGCAAGTCTCTTATGGGCTCGGCCCAATCGCGAGATAACTTGGCAAAAAACCCTCAAGTATTTTACGAAGCCTCGAGAGGTGATCCCCGTCACTTCGTCTTCCCAAAATTTCCTCTTTCGCGTGTTTTGTTCACCGAGCTCTGCGCGCTTTGTCCCGATTGCTCCCATCTTTCTCTTTGCGGGGAGGCCTCGGAACATAGACCCCAGGGCGAGTGAAGGCCCAAAATCATATGCGGCGTGAAGCGACAAGGCTGCTTGAGAACAAGAATCCGGGGCCTGCTCCACAGTGAGAGCGGCTCCCGAGTGAAGCCCCGCACCTCCCGGTGAGGATGTCCCGCGAAAGAGCCCCCGATTGCGGCCAAGAGACCCCGGAAACCGGTCGAGGTTTGAAGAAGATCTCTTGCCACCCAGATGCCCCGGCCAGGAGTCGGTCGGGCCTAAACCAGAAGAAAGAGGCGTGGTGAAGTACCGGCCAAGGGTTCGACCATTGATCTTTGGTAAGCTTTGAAGCGGTCTTGAGACTTTAGTCTTCAATGTCTTTTCTTTGTCTTCATTTATCTTCTTTAAATCGATCAACAAAAGAGGAGGAGATCCACGAGGCTGCAATCTTCGAGAGCTGGATCTCAATGACTTTGTGAATGTTGCTTGTAAACTACGATGTGAACTTGTAAATATCTAGCTTATCTATGTTAATTCCTTGATCAGGAGTTTTCATAGAAAATTTCGTATGTAATTTTTATTATGAATTTGTCACCAAGCCTAAGCTTGATTAGGTCATCAAAAATTCGAGTCCTTTATCTATTGAACTCAAATCAAAACACTAAACAATGATAAACCAAATATAAACAAGTTAGCAAAGAAAATCATGCTTTGTTGACACGTATACGACCCCCAGCGCACAACTCAAAGAAGTGTCTTGGGGTTGAGTCAAGAATAACATGAAACTTGAGGCAATTTAAGCATAGTATCGTTGAAGATGTTCGATGTTCCAAGAGTTCTCACCATGGATCCATCTTCACCCTTTAGTCGATATGCTCTGGCCAAGTCACCTCGGCGATTATACATGGCCCTTCCCATGTGGAGATAATTTGTGGTGGTCCTTGGTGGTTTGGATCTTGCGTAGAACTAGATCACCAACGATAAGCTCGTGCGAACGTTGCAAGCGTGGTCTCGTACGAGTCCTTGAAGATATCTTCTTTGGATGAGAAATTTGCCTCACGGGCTTCTTCCGGTCAGTGAAGATTTCGGTCTTGATCGTAGCGTTCATCATTAAAGCGCAGACTCGGAGATTCGTACTCCATTTTGTTCGGCAACATGGACTGCGCCATAGACCAAGAAGAAGGAGTTTGGCCGGTAGCCCATTTGGCGTAGTCCGCGAGGACCATAGAACCGAGGAATGCTTGGACCCGTTGCAGTAAGGTTTTAGCCGGTCAAACACTCGGGCCTTGATGCCTTGAAGAACCATGCCATTGGCACGCTCGACTTACAAGTCATTGCTTTTTGGGGTGCGCGGCCCGTGCTTAGCGGTTTTGATGCCGAAGTCTTCACAAAATTCCTTGAAAATACCTCCAGTGAATTGAGTCCCATTGTTGGTTATAATTTGTTTGGGACCCAAACAGGTGTCACGATGTTAAGGATGAAGTCTACGTGGCTTGTCGGGTGATCGTAGCAACCGGCATAGCCTCAATCCACTTGGAAAACTTGTCAATTGTGACGAAAAGATGTGTGAATCCTCTGGAGCCTTCTTGAAAGGG